>PVHY01001858.1:0-111021 GCA_004024945.1 Uropsilus gracilis | reverse complement strand
CGAACCACGATCCCTGACCCAGACCGTGGCTTTCTAGGCTGCCACCTACAGGCATGTGCTACCATGTCCGGCCTTGTAATATTTCTTAACATGAAGAATATTTTTCTCCTTGTTTCATTGATGCTACAAATGTATTAACAGAGGTATTTACTCATGATATTATTCTTTCTGAATATTCTGTCATCCACATTTTTCTGTCTTGTTTTTCTTCCTCCAGATGTCTGATGCTTCTTATTTGGTCTGTTCATGTTCTAGAATCATGGATTAAAGACTGTTTGACAGGTTTTAGAATAGAGAATTTAGTAGGGCTTATTAGCAGTAAACTTAATTTGAGGTGGTAATCTGAAAGCGCTACGTTTGGGCAAAAATGTTCATTTCTTTACATCTTTACTCTTGATGTGCCCAGATTGACTGGGAAGAACTCTTTAAATGACACTCTCAATAGGCGAAGACTGCCTACTGTGAAATCTGTCATAAAAACTGGGGAAGAGGGCCAAGACTCAGCAATCAGCATGTGTGAAGGTATATGATAATTCTATTTCCTCATCTCTGGTACCCATTATATTACCTAGATCTTGTATTTTTCATTCAAGTTACTATTTCATCTTACTCCTGCCAGAGTTTTCACCAATTTTTTCACCAATTTACACTCAGTGTCAGAACTACCATTGGTATTGAATTTGTGAAACTTTAGGAAGTTCTGTGGTTTGACTTAGGTTAAATTTGAGTTTCCTCCAGTGCAAATTTAGATTACATTTTCCCTTTCACTTAAGTTAATTTAATCTAGTCTCTTGGTTCTTGTCATATGCGTGTGTGTATGTATATTGCCACCCAAAATCAGTTTTTGTACTGCATTTGTTTCTAAGTCATATATCCCATAACTATTCTCTTTTGCATTTATCTTAAAAAATTAGCACCCATATTTAATGTGACAACATTTTAAATTAATTATTATATTATTATAAATAATTAAAGTTTACAATTCCCCAGGATACAGTAGCCTTAGAACATATTTGTCTTATAATCTCCTCCCAACATTCTTATTATGCCATGTGAACCATATACTATTCTTTTTTCATACATGGTATATTTAATTTACCTCCATACTTTGTAATATCTTCTCTTTATTTATGCATGCAATATTTTCCTTTTTGAAACATATTTGAGAATGAACCAAAATTATCCAAATGTAGCTACATATCTTTCCAAAATAATACTTCATAATTTTTTGTGCATAACTAAATGTGTCTATATCATACATGAAAAGTTGGTTATACTGTATCTTTGGAGGGGAAATGAATGACTAGGATCACCATGATCCCAGAGGACACTGTCTTCAGGTATGACAAGGTGATAAAATGCTTTAGTTTTTTGAATTGACTTTTCTCTTTGAGAAAATTGTAGATTCACACATACTTGTAAGAAATAGCACTGAGAGATCCTGTTCTTCGTAATGGTTAGTAACATCTTGTCAAACTATAGTACAATAGTACATATTGACATAGATACATAAAGACAGAAAACAATTTCATAACCAGGAGTGTCTCACATTCCCTTTTTATAGTCACACCTCACTCCTACACCTTACCCTTAGCAAGAGCCAGCTGTTCCTTATTTACATAATTTGTTATTTTAAGAATGTCAGGTAATTGGAATTATATAGTTTATAACCATGAGGACTGACATGTTTTACTCAGTAATTATTTTAATTTATTATTATTAAGGGTATCATTTTTTAACTGGTAGAATTAAAATTCACTTTTATAAACACAAGTAAAGATGTAGGCACTACCAAGCTTCATTGTCTATTAACTGAGAGAATTATAACTATTTAGCAAGTTGATCAGTGTCTTATTAGTGGAATGGCATTGATCCCTTTGTAGTAACTATTCATCATAATGATTGAGCTTCAACTTTTTCATCATCAATTCCTACCTTTTTTTACAGGCAGAGGCTCAAAATCTGTGGAGATGGTTGCCACCACAGAGAAGTATCATAGGACTTATTATAGGGAAAGTCACCAAATGATCTTTGCATGCAAGTACGCAGGTTCCAAGTTTGAAGAAAAACTCAGATGGTAGGAGATGAACCTACCTTGTTCATACGAAGAGATGAAACAGTCGGTGTGGTGATCTTTTTAGCTGCTCTTGTCTCAAGACTCATTTTGAAATGGGAGCCAGACCTACAAAGCTGCAGTATTTGCCTGTGATGCTGGTGAAGGCAAAGTATCATGTAACCAATTGTGGAGCACATGGAGCCCAGGAAGGACATGTCTCAAAGGAACATGAACATGAGAGAGGACCACTGATTTGGGTCATCATATCTCAAAATGGAAAAAAAAAAAAAAGGGCAGCAAGATTTGACAATGACCACAGACAGAGATGCACTTATTAAGGCTGTTAGCGAGATAATTGAGACAATATGAGTAGATTCAGTATCCAGATGAAAAAAAAGCAGTAAAAGATGTACAGTGGACTTCTAGTTTTGAATAGTGTCAATAAGAGCTTCTGGGACTGCCGCACGTGGTGGCACATGCCTGTAATCCAAGCGCTGGGAGGAAAGAGAATCTTGAGTTCGTGGGTTCAAGACTACCCTGGGCAACATAGCAAGACCTGTAGCCAGGCTTGGTGGCAAGCGCCTGTAATCCCAGCTACCTGGGAGGCTGAGGCTGGGGATCACTTGAGCCCGCTGGATCAGGACTACCCTAGGCAGCATAGCAAGACCTAGTCTCAAAAAAAAAAAAAAGCTACTGGGACTAATGGTGATGGCTTGAAAAATGCTTGAAAAATGTCAAACACATGGAGAAACCATGCACCACTTGGTGTGGGTAAATATTTATCTTACAGGTAGCATCATCCATGAGAGTTCTGAACCCCAAGCTGCTACCTTCTTGAAGGTTCCAATAGTGCAAATCAGTAGCAAGTGAACCAAGGACAGGTGGGTTATTATTAGGTATATGGGGATGGCATTATGAGCATAGTCCACAAAGAGGATGGAATTCCCCATCACCCCAAGTTCAATTTTTTTTTTTTTTGAGACTAGATCTCGCTTTTTTCCCCGTGGAACTGCAGGCTCATGTTGCCCGGGATACCACGGACTCAAGCAATCCCCAGCCTCAGCTTCCCAGGTAGCTGGGAATACGGCACGCGCCACCACACCCAGCTATTTTTTGGAACTAGGTCTGGCTAAGTTGCCCCGGTCGGGACTTGAACCGCCATCCCTGGTCCCCACTGCGGCTTCCTAGGCTGCCACTTGTGGGCATGCGCTACCGTGCCCTACCCCAAGTTCAGTTTAAAAGAGAAAAGCAGCTCTAAGGATGCCATCCACTGACATCATTCTGACGACTTAAGGAATTTCAAAGCTGTAGGATGAGTAGCTGTAACCTGTTTTCTAAAATTCATCTTTTTAGCAGTTTCTCTCCCTCTGACTATAATGAGTTTTTAAAAAAGTTAACCACACCTTTATGGTCACCTCAAAGGGTTTTATTTGGTAGAGGAGGTTGTTGTCATGGATTTGAAAATGATTGGTATTGAGCTGTGTGTTGTGTAATGATGATATGTACGGTTATCTGACAAGATCTATACTCATTTCCTAACTCCATTTTAAAAGCACAAAATAGAAATGGAAAAGTCACCATCAGGGTCAGCATTTACGGGGGCAACAGGAAACACTTTAGTATTTTATTCTGCTTGACTGCCCATCTGAATCTTGGCATCAGTGCCTTAGAGGCATATCACCATTTATTTCATCATGTTAATTCTTTTATTTTTATTTCTTTTTAATTGCCACTTCCCTGCCTAGAACACCATTCCTTTTATTAGTTGTTTCAAAGTCTTGGGGTTTTTGATCCTCTGCTTTGTTTTTTGGTTTTTCTTTGCCTGAACTTTTGCTTTTTATCCTAAATAATTTCTTAAACAAAGGCACTGTTTCCTGGAGTGTGTACATACCTTTCACTGCTCTGGGTTCTGGCTTTTTCTCTCCCTGGCTTTTTAACTCTGCCAATATTTGCATGAGGACCCTACTAAAACTCCTTGTACGCTGCTCCTGTCTGCTATTTTTCACTTGGCAAGCTACACATCCTGGTCCAGCCTAATTTGAGTGCCATCTGTTTTCTGTTGGAACTTTGGTACAGAGTCTGTAATCTCATTATCCATTCCAAAATCAGAACATCCCAGAAAACTCAGGTTTTTTTTTTTTTTTTTAACATTCCCTCAGCTGAATGTCTTGCACTTAATGATACAGTGGTAGAAAGATTTACAGTGAAAATTGAGCAGAATTAACCTACATATTGCAAACCTGAGTATTTAAATGTGTGGGTGTATTACTATGTCACACCATCATCAGGGCCCTTTCCTGCCCTCTTCTCAGCACATTTTCTAGGCTTTCACTTCAAATAGCCAGCCCTGTCACCACAATATCTGAGAGTCAGAATATGGTGCCATTGGCTATCAGGACACCATTTATTTCCATGGAAACTGGATTTTCACCCCCCTGGAATCTGTGTAGAGTGCTGGGTTTGGCAGGAGCCATTGCATCCATATTGTTGCTGTGGGTGACACTCTTGAAGGGAAGTGAATTGCTCTGGTCCCAGAAAGAATCTCAGGTTACTACTGAAGAAGGATGACAAGTATGTGTTCACTTATTTGTCACTTTTCTTAGATACCTAAAGTTTTGTTATTAATTGCATAACTTTTTTTTTACATATTGTGTCTTTGAATATTAAAAAAATCTTTGAAAGTATGTTTAGGTATTGATATAATTTTCAAACAAAGTATACACTGTCTTATTTTAAATAAAAAAATCTGTCAAACATGAAATTCATCAAGCTGTTATTAATGGGCTCTCATATTGCCTGTTTGAGTGTTTTTTTTCACTCATTTTTCTTTTTCTTTTCTTTTTTTATTAAAAAAATTCATTTTATTGATTTGTCACATTTGTGCATTAATTGATCCCTCCTCCCCACTCTGTATCCCCCCTCCAGTCACTTAGAGGCATATCACCATTTATTTCATCATGTTAATTCTTTTATTTTTATTTCTTTTTAATTGCCACTTCCCTGCCTAGAACACCATTTTTCTGCAATTTGTTGGTTGGTTAAGTTGGTGTTCAGTTGTTTGTTGTTTGGCCCGTTGGTCTCTTCTGATATCTGGTAAATGTTTATATATATATGTATATTTATATTTATATTACATTAGTCCATTATTGTGTACCCCAGGGCTTTCCCACTTCACTAACATTTGTTAACTATCCTGATCCTTGTACGCGGATGATATGATAACTCTATGTAGAGAACCCAGAAAAATTGACAGAAAAGCTGATTGAAATAATAAACCGATTTGGTAAGGTAGCTGGATACAAAATCAACACACAAAAATCAACAGCATTCATATATGCAAAGAATCAATAAGAAGAAGAAATTTTAAAAAATACCCCATTTACCATTGCACCAAAGAAAATAAAATACTTGGGAATTAACCTAACAAAAGACGTAAAAGACCTATACAAAGAAAACTGTAAAACATTCTTACAAGAAATAGAAGATGATGTTAAAAAATGGAAAGACATTCCCTGTTCATGGATCAGAAAAATCAACATTATCAAAATGGCCGTACTACCAAAGGCAATCTACAGAGTCAAAGCAATTCCAATAAAGATCCAATGACATATTTTAAAGAGATAGAACAAAAATTACTGAAATTCATATGGAACAACAAAAGACCCCAAATAGTCATTTTTTCTTTTTGCATTGGACAGATTTAGAATAAAGTCTGCGTTGATTTAACAGTAGGAAACAAAGCTAAACATTTTTTTAAAAGGTAGTTTAAATAGGGAAATTAGTATCACCTTGTTAAAAAAAATCACATTTGATTTTAGGGATAACTGAAAATTCTGAGTGGCTCAATTTTTCAGGTATTAGAGTCATTTATTTCTGCCCACTGGGGAAGCAGCTTCCTTACTTATTCCTCTAAGGTTCTTTCAAAGAGTAATAGGGCTTATAGACTACCTATGATAATATTTAGTTCTATATTCCCTTCTGCTGATACTGACACATCTAATAATGAAGATAAAAAGAAAATACTTCCCCTTCCACAATACTTAAGTATAAATAGGAAGAAATAACCCACCTAAGTTATCAGAACTCTAATGAAGTTCTAGAAAACTTGAACAAATATTCAACCTTATAACTATACTATGACACAGGTGTGATAACTTTTGTTTACTGAGATACTGGGAAGCTAATACATTGTTGAAATTCATAAAACCAGTAGATGACAGAATCAGGATTAAACCCAGGCAATCTGCCTCCAGTCCCATGCTGTTAATCCCTATGTGCTTGTACCTATTGGAAGGCTCAATTCCTAGTAGAATAAGCCAGTACTGGAGCAGCAGTAAAGCAGTACCAGATGGGACAAAAAACATTTGGAGTCACATTCAAGCAGTCTCCTTTTCAACCATCATCCCCTGCTGTGGGTTGTATTCAAGTTTTCATTCATTTATGAATTCTGATACTTTCTGATTTAATTTCCTCCAACACTTAGAATTTTCTATCAAATTCTTAACTACCGTTACTTGCTGCCATGATTTTTATTTTGCTCCCCCTGCCCGTTTTCTTTTTTTATCGTAAGTTTTCATGTCACTCACTTGAGTACAAAGCTCCCATCTACTGTCAAGCTTGGCTCTGGGCTTTTGTACCTGCCACCTAAAGTGCATTTATACCTTGTGAACCCCCTGAGTTTGCTACCATCTCCATAGCCAACTGTCATGAGATCAACTTTGAGGTTCAGGATCCTTCAATGAAGGGTAAGATCTCTTCCCTAGAGTCACTCATCATGGAAAGTTAAGAATTGTAATTGTACCAATTAATGCCCTTTAACAATGATAATTAAAATGTATCAAAAGACAAAGTAATTGACTGGATGTGGTTGCCTTGTGCAGTAAGATTTGAGTGAGATTTTTCTTTTCCTTGGTGTTGGTATTTTTTTAATTAATGAATATGCGGTATGTTTTATGATGGAAAAGTTACATACAGATTACTGTCACATGGTTAAGGTTACTGAAGTTAGAAACAGCATCTATCTTTGGGAACTTCCTGGTATGAAATTAAACCAGAGTGATTAAATGGACCCACGCTATTTGTTCAAAGAAAAAAAAATTTTTTTTGAGACTAAGTCTCGGTACTTTTTCCCGTGAAACTCGGGCTCATGTTGTCCGTGTCTGTGGTACCACGGACTCAAGCAATCCCCAGCCTCAGCTTCCCAAGTAACTGGGATTACAGGCACGCACCACCACGCCCAGCTATTTTTTGGTACTAGGTCTCACTGTGCTGCCCTGGGTGAGAACCGAACCACAATACTCAGACCCCGCCGTGACTCCTTAAGCTGTCGCTTATAGGCACGTACCACGTGCCCGGCCTGTTCAAATGTTTTAAATGAACTCTATTTCTACACTTGATTTTGAAAACTGGCTTTTTCCCCAAAACTAAATATACATGGTAAAACTTCTGGGGAAGAAGTGGCCATATAGAGCTCTTTTAGTCTTTAGAATAGGTCACAGGTATTAACAACATGAGAATACAATGGATTATTTAGCCACTAACATTTTGATTAGTGTGGGTTATTTTTAAGGAAAGAACTGTCTATAAAATAGGTTATGAATATATCATTAAGGTGTTATGCTAATAATATTACGGAAAATAATTCTAAACTTTCTGGGTTATAAAAATACATGTCAAATGTTGTATACTGTTCAATAATACCACAAATGTAACTGATCCAATTTACACAGTCCTACCAAGAGGTGAAAAGGTCCATTTTTGCTAACCCATAACAACACTGATTATAACCAGTCTTTTGGCATCTTTTTGACAAGTTGGTGACCCACTAGTTCTTAATTAAATTTCATAAACCAGAATGGAAAGAAATCTACATTTTTTATATGTTCATTGGCATTGATTGGGGCAATGCCTATAAATGCGCACTGTACAATTTCTGTTGGGGTTTCTGTCTTTGTCGATTGAAGAATGCCCTGCCATATTGATTTATACCTCTGCTCTATAAATATAGCTATTTCTTTTAATTCTATTCTTCCATCTTTGTTGATTTGAATTTGAACCTATTTGGTTTTCTTAAAATTGTAAACAGTCATGTCAACTGTGTCTTTTGGAATGGTTTATGGGTTTGGGGGAGGACTTAGGTTATTTTCCCCTTCAACAGTTTATAATGTCTTCAACATTTCTATCTAGTGCCTTTAAAATTTTATTTTTATATTTAGGGCACGAATTATTTTAAAATATATTAATATATTGTGTGATACATGGCTGTTTTCTTCCAAAAGACAGCAATTACCTTAAGCCATTAATCCAAGATTTCTCTAGATATATACTATATTTTATCTTTTACCATTTATTATAATTTTCTCTACACTGTGTATTCCATTCTCTTAAGCTATTTTTTTTAAGAGACTAGGTCTTATTGTGTTGCCCAGGGTTGTCTTGAGCCCGCGGACTCAAGTGATCCCCAGCTTCAGCCTCCCAGGTAACTGGGATTACAGACACATGCCACCACGCTGGCTCCCTTAAGCTGTTCTAATTAGGTTCTTATCAAAGTTATACTTAAACATAATTTAAAAATACCAGTAGTTCCAAATTTTTTAGGGGGAAAGATTTCTGATCTTAGGGAAAAGCTTTCAGTCTTTCAACACAAAATATGATGTCTGTAAAGATTTTTGTAGATGTTCTTTATCCAGATAGGAACGTTTCCCTATATTTCTAATTTACTGAGAGATCTTTTGTTTTTTGGGTAATGAATGAGTGTTGAATTTTGTCACATGTTTGCATTAACCAATATGATCTTGTAGTTTTTCTCCTTCAGATTTTTTTTTTTATCAGCACATGGCAAGCTCACTGAAGAAAGGAAAAAAGGAGAGAAGGATGCCTGCAGAGACACAGCAGGCAGGATAGCATCCATTAGTTTTAGAATACTGAAGTTGTCCTTAAATTTCTAAATAAATTCCACTTGGTCAAAGTGTATAATTATCTTATATACTTCAGGTTTGCTTTGATAATAAATTGTTGGAAATATTTATATCTATGTTCACATCGTAGATTGGTGTATTTTTCTCCCTTTTTTGTACTGCGATTGTGTGACTTTGTATCAGGCTACTATTAGCCTCAGAAAATGGTCTACAAAGTGGCGTATTGTTTTCTTGAAGAAGTGAAACAAGTATACTTCTCTAAAATAGTTGCTAGAATTAATACAAATTGTGCCAAAATTGAATAATTAAAAAGAGATAAAACTAACATTGCTTGTACTTAATATGACTGTCAACACAATAAGTCTACAGAAAATTAGGGGGTTTTGTTGTTGTTGTTGCTGGATTTGAGCATAACACCATACAAAATAAAAAAAGAATACACAGAAACAGATATAGTGGGTAGTAAACTGATAATGATGTTCTACCTGACTACCAAAGCGAGAGTTAGCATATACAGATGTTTCAATTGCTAGTTGTAATGACCTGTAACATATATCAGCCTAAATTTTCATCAATAGAAATGGGTAAATTGTTGTTAACTTATACAGTAGGGGTGGGGCACGGTGGCTCTTGCCTGAAAACTTCAGCCTATGAAGCAGCTGGGGCTAGGGATTGGGTTCGAGTTCCGCTCGGGACAACATAGCGAGAACTAGTCCCCCCAAAAATAGCTGGGCGTGGTGGCACACGCCTGTAATTCCAGCTACCTGGGAAGCTGAGGCTGGGGATTGTTTGAGTCTGTGGTACCCCGAGCAATGTGAGCCTGTGATTCCATGGGCAAAAATAGTGAGAACTAGTCTCAAAAAAACCCCCCCAAAACATGAATACCAAGAATAAAAATATGTTAATTGTTATTTGTATACACTTCACCAGATGATTCAATTGGTTACCAAAAATTATAGGAAGTTGGTTATTTGTTGGTTTTTAAAAAGAGAAAGGTCCTAGTTTGACCCAGTGATTTACAAGTCTCACATAAAAATCAGTTGATGGAAAATGTTCTTTCTTTCTTTGTTTTTTTTTTTTTTACAAATTCATGAATGTTTATTAGGTATACATGAAAAATGATTGTCCAACAAGTTGCTGTGAAGAGATTTAAAATGTCTGAGAGCACAGGTGATTAAGCACCTCCAAATATTTCAACCAAACATTCTATACATAATTTATATACTATCTACACATTATTTTTATTAGCTGCTAAAATAGTTTCCCACGGCCATCTTCAAAGCCTCATTTTAATTAATTTGGCTTTAGTCTGTAGTTTCAGGGAAAGGTATAAATATACATATATATATATATATATACATATATATATATCTTCAAGTATATTCTTTTTTGTTGTTGTTGTTCTTTAGATCACAACCTTTGTGTTTTCCCTCCTCCCTCTGGTGCCCCTTCCAATCTCTCGAACGCACTCCTTGTTGTTTGTTTGTGCTAAATCAATTAGTCTCTTTCCTTTGGCAGTGTCCTTTCACTGGATGAAGGACTGTGTTGTTGGAACCAGGTGAGCCTTGCTGGCAGGTTTTCAGTCTTAAGTTTGCATTGGGCAGCCATCTGTATTCATTTGTGATCTGTTCATGTTTTCTTGCTGCAGGCCATCTTCTCCAATGCCATCTCCACTGCTTTGCTGCTTTATCTGATGGCTCTGGTGTCAGATAAGGGGTCTAACCATCAGCCAGTGTTGGCGAAGAAGTTTCTCTGTGAATACAGGCATCTGTGAATGGCCTTTGTAGATCATCTCCTCTGCCTCACCTTGTAGTCTTGATGTGGGGCTGATTAACCCTTTTGGTCTTCCTCTTTGGTCTTCCTCTCCTCTTGTGTAGTCTGGGGAGGGTGTGTTGCTCTCCTTGATGGCATCTCCAAAATGAGGTCCCAGGTCTTTTTGGCCCAGTGAGTGCATAAGTGCACATGGTGACATCATGTCTCTACAGTTGTTTCTTTTGTCTCACATGCACCGGTTCTCTTGGTTGTCCATCTGCTGTGTCCAGCTCAGGCTTGTGGGCTGGATTTTTGCATGATCTCTCACCCGTTTTATGTTGGGGTTTGTGTTGCGCAAGTTCTTGATCCTCTGAAGTTTAGCTGCAGTGAGAGCGAAATGGAATGCCCTCCTGCATGCCAGTCCCTCCCTGCGCCCTCCTGTACTCCCCTTGGGCTAGGAGCAGAGGGCAACATGCTCTACCCATGCAAGCTGCAGATGGCTACCCTGTGTAGCAGCCACCTGCTGATGGGTGGGGCTACCATAACCCCCACCCCATTCCCCCTCCGGGGCTCACTCGGCTCTGAGCACTTACCCAGGAACCTTGACCCTCTTTTCTCCCTGCTGGCAAGGAACCCAGGCACACAAGCAGCCCTCAGGTGGCTACCTGCTGGTGGTTGGGACTTCGGAATATGTTCTCTTATGAGCTAACAGTAAGGCTGCTTAATACATCATTTTCTATGTAACATGTCGGGTTCTGCCTTAAAAGTTTTTTTAATTTCAAATGCACATACATTTGTGATATTTAACTTTACACAGAGTAGGCTTGTAGGAGGCATCATTTATGAATGAGAGGCCTAGCACTCTGTAGGAAAAAGGAGTGTTTCAGGGTTTTAACTCTTCCACCATTATCCTCTATGACCAGCACCTGTGGTGTTGCTCTGTCCCATGATAGTACACAACTGGGCCCAGTTGGTGAGTACATGTGTGAGTGGGTATACCTAAGCATGGGAGGGAGAGATAAAAGAGCAGGATCACCCTGGGGGAGCACATGGAGAGAGCTGGTGAGGAGAAAGGAGAATTTGAGAGAGAAACTTAAGTTTTTGTTTCTTCGCTGTTCCTTATTCAAGGTTCTGCAAATGCCAGGCATGGTGTGTGTGCCTTTATTCGCAGCCTCTGAAGTGAGGTCAAGACTAAGAATCACTTGAGTCCGTGGGTTCGAGACTAGCAACATAGTGAGAGCTAGTCTCAAAAAAATAGCTGGGCGTGGTGGCGCGTGCCTCTCATCCAGCTATCTGGGACACTGAGGCTGGGGATCGCTTGAGTCCATGGTACCCTGGGCAACGCGAGCCTGCAGTTCCCTGGGCAAAACAGCGAGACCTAGTATAAAAAAAAAGTTCTACAAAGATAACTGCAAAGGCTCCAGTATTCTTTATCTGCTATGACCAATGATGTACCTACTTATATTGGTATGGTTATACAACAGTTGGCGAAGTTGCTGGCCAGTTCCACTCAGACTCAGAGCCTCTGAGACCTGGGAAGACTGGTGGGTGGCTGACCACAAGGAGGTGGTACTTGGTGACCAGTGCGCTCTCTCAGTTGACATGTTCCAGTCTATGACTGGAGACAGATGGAAGCCCATGGCAGCTGGAATGGGCCCTGTGTGACATGCAAGAGACCTTGGAAAGATTCAGTGACCACGAGGCAGCAGGGGCCGTGAGGTGAAAGTTCTTCATAGCTCTGGGGAAAGCCATGCTGAGAGAATGATCCAGGGCCCATGATCCGCAGGAGTAGATGAGGGGACTGCAACATTTGAAGCTTCTAGAGGAAGAGATCCAGAGAAACTGTCCCACCGCTTGAACATCAGACTCCTCCAGGGAGGAGGAGGAGCTACCAAACATGTTCCAGCCTTGCCTGGTGGTGGCAGATTGGCCCGCCAACTCTTCTGAAGTGGAGGAGGTGGCTAGGCCCTTGCTCTGGGATCACCAGATGGTGATAAAGAGAAAGAAGCTCCAGGTTTGCAGGGTGGTGACACAGAAGATGAAGCAACAACAACCCATGGACCCAGGGGGTCAGGCCGCTGGGCTACCCCAGATGGAAGAGTTTACCATGTGTGGCCCAGACCCCCAAGCGGAGCTGGTGGATTTGGGTGAGCAACTCCATCAGAGCAGGAGTGTGCCTGGCAGCCTGGCTACGACATCTGTGGTGCTGGGGGAAAGCAGGGTCCTCTGCACATCCAGGAGATGGAGTGGCCTCGGACCCCAGTACTGTGGCTGGGACAGTGGCTGCAGAATAGCCTGTGGCCTGGCTGAGTGACCACTCCCTGCTGAGCTGGTTCAAGGCTGTGGGGAGGACGCTGGAGATGATGGAGATGCACTGGACGTTGTGAGTAGATGGCCAAGTGCACTGAGTTGGTGCGGGTTCCTGTGTTGGGGTGAGACAGACCATGTTTAATATGAACATTCAGGGCCTTGGCAACGAGTGTTTCATGAGAGGGCTGAGTGAGAGGGTGCTGAAAAGTGCCCCTTCATCCTCATTTGGGTCCCTCAGGGCAGCGCTGGCCACCAATGAGGGGTGCCGTGTACATGACGTCGTTACTGCAATGGTGGCAGCTTGGGGGACAGAGGTGGCTGCTCAGAGGGAAACATGGGTCATTGCTAACAAAGCACAGAGAAGGCCAAGAGGGTAAGCCAGCCTCAGAAAGTCACAGCGCCTCTGATTGTCCCTCACAACCAGATGTGGGCGACTCTAGTGAGAGCAGGTGTGGATCCTGCCAAATAGACGTGCAGGCCCGTGCATATCTGTCAGAACTGTGGGACCATGGTGTGAGGGCCAGAGGGTCATGCCATGAGAAGATGGGCTACTGGAGGAGGGGAGTGGGTTCTCTAGGCACATGCCCTATGCCTGGAGGACCACTGACTATGGACCCTGGCCCAAGGCCAGGTGGTTCTCTGTTCACCTCTGAATGGGGTAAGGGCAGAGGGACCTGACCTCAAGGGGGACAGGTGGGGACTGGAGGCCATATATGCAACAATAGACTGTATTATGTAGTATTGTTTTTATTTAGTTGCATTCTGTTTACTTTTCTGGCCATGGCTGTGGTGTTCTACAATCCCCAGGGGGAACTTGCAGAAGGATAACCTGTAGATTATGTGGTAAAAAAGAGAAAAAACCCTGAGGGGATAGTTGTAGAATAAATGAGTCTTTCAGGGTTCTTGCCCTTCTACCATTAGTTTCTATGGCCAGCACCTGTGGTATTGTGCCTTCCCCATGATTGTATACACCTGGCCCAGTAGGTGTGCGTGTATACACATGGACTCACCTCGGTCTGGAAGAAGGAGCTAAAAGGGTCACTTCACCTTGGGAGAGGAATGAAGAGAGCACAGGGAGAGAACATCTGAGGAGAGCACATCAGGAGAAAGGAGAGAGAACTTGAGAGAAAACCTTAAGGTCTGTTTCTTTGCTGTTTGTTACGAAAAGTTCTACAAAGATAATTGTGAGGGCTCCAACATTCTTCATCTGCCACAACCATGACAAAGCTACTTGGATTGGAATGGTCACTCAACACTCTTCTAATTGTACTCATTAGCATGGAATCACTAGGTTAACTGGTTTCCACATTATTTTGATGGTTGATTTTTGCTATAGATATATTTTCCTGTCAACAGTTACTCAGGTAACCATTACAGCTCTGTCCTTTTGAGTTTGCTAATCATGGTGACTTCCCGCCTTCACTAGGTAGTGTTTTGACCTGAGGTCCCCAGGAACCACATCATGTGTTATATTTTTCCAATTAGGCAGTGATTTAGCTAGTTCCCCTGGGTCTTCAACTTTTCCGTGCTCATTAAAAGTTGTCGGTCCCCATAAGACATCTCATTAAATGAGTCCCTGAACACTGTTTTCTAAGTAATACTCTCTTTCACCTGAGGTGAGGGACCCAAGCTTTCATCGACCAGCCATCTGAGATGGCAATCACCCCAAATGATGTCAGAATGCTAGAATCAAAGAAATCACAAAGTTTAGCCATCAACTTGACTTCCAGACATCTTGAAATGTAAAGGACATCATTTATGTTACCTAACTCATTATATAAACTATATTTAGAGATGCTACTACACAATTTCCCTTGATGGACTTGTAAAGTATACAAGTGCAGGAATAAGCCTGGGAGAAATACTTTATTGGGCCAAAAAAAAGTGGTCAAATTTCATTAGGTTAGTGTTCTTGGATCCTTTCCAACCCTGAACATTTGTTAAAGTTCCCAAAATTTTCAAGCTCTTTGATTAGTCTGTACAATGATTAGATTTTATAAATCTGTCACCTTGATAATGTATCACTGGACTTCAATGATTCCACGAGGTTAATGGGAGGTTTAAAGGTCTTTTTCTTTTTGTCATTGCATTTCTTAAATTTATGTAATTTTTTTCAGCACTGTACATGATTCAGAATATAGGTTCCCACATCTCCAGGTATATGTTACGATGTCACATCTGCTACTAGAGCACCATAGTTTCCTATTATAGACCACTGTGTCCCTTTCCAGATGTCTTTTTCAACTTTGCTATCTTAAACATAGAATTTTTTTACTTTAAATTAGAAGGTAGTTGAATGGTTTCTACAAATCCTAAAATTTTGCACATTTGTTTAACCTCAGTGGACTTGGTGGCATTTATTCTGACACTCAAGATCACAAATGAACAGAGTAAGGCCTATCACCACCACTAGCATATATTTTAGACCAACCAAATCATGGTGGCTCGTGCTTGTAAGCTTCAGCCTATGAAGCGGCGGGGGCTAGGGATGGCGGTTCGAGTCCCGGCTGGGGCCCATAGCTAGACCTAGTTCCAAAAAAATAGCTGGGCGTGGTGGTGCGTGCCTGTAATCCCAGCTACCTGGGAAGCTGAGGCTGGGGATTGCTTGAGTCTGTGGTACCCCGGGCAACAAGAGCCTGCAGTTCCACAGGCAAAAATACCAAGACCTAGTCTCAAAACACACACACACACACACACACACACAAAAACTAGGCATTAGCAGTGACAGAATCATATAACTGAATACAAAGAAATAAAGAAAGCAAAATAAGAATAGATTCACTGCTAATTTGATAGAGCAGAGTTAGGAGTCAAGAATTTTAATAAAACTATTTTAAACATGTTGGAAAAAGAGAGATGGAGAAATTAGATGAAAGTATGCAGTGTTTCCCCAGTGAAACAATTTTCTGAGACTAAAAAATGTAATAAGAAGCCTCGGTCAGATAGAGTGCTCTGTTTCAGAGGGCACAGTCCTGTTCTGGGGTAGCTGGCTCAGCCCGGCTGCTCCATGCGGCCCAGGGCTCTGCCCCTTCCGCCTCGGGATCTGGTGGGAAGGGCCACACTCCCTCCAGCTAGCTGCGCTTGGGTGGGAGTCCTCAGTCAGGTAGTGTCCTCTGTTGCAGAAGGCGCAGTGGGGGGCAGGCCAACTGCTCCCATTTCAGGGTAACCGGCTCAGTCCAGCTGCTACATGCACCCTGGGACTTGCCCACTGCCGCCCCTAGCCAGCAGAGAGCAAAGGTAAGTGCCCCAAGCCTGGAGAGCCCAGGAGGGGGAACTGGATGGGGTTGGCTAAGGCATTTGCCCCCAGGCCTCAGCCCAAGGGGGATTGGGATGGCACATGCATGGACATCTGGGTCCTGCCCCCACGCAGGGAGGTACCTGTGCACAAAGGGGTGTGTGGGGGGGCGGGACAGGATGCCCCTTTCATTTCACTCTCCATCTAATCTTCAGGAGGAACAAGAACATATATAACACAACCCCCATCATAAAACAGGTGAGGGACCAGGTAAATATCCATCCCACAAGCCTGAACTGGACACAGCCAATGGGCAATCAAGAGAACCAGTGCATGCAAGAGAGAAGAAGCAACTATGGAAACACGATGTCACGAAGTGCACCTGTGCACTCAAGGGGTCTGGAAGACCCAAGACCTCATCTCAGAGATGCCTTGTAGGAGAACAAGGTGCCCCTCCCCACACTATGGGAGAGGAGAGGAAAACCAAAGACTGGGGGCATTGGCCTTACAGCAAAGCTGCATGCGGAAGCAGAGGAGACGATCTACAATGGCCATTCACAGAGAAGACGATCTACAATGGCCTGTATCCACAAAGAAATTTCTTCACCAATACCGACTGGGGGTAAGACCCCCTAAATCTGACTCCAGAACCATAAGGTAAAGCAGCAAAACAACAGAAATGGCATTGGAGAAGACAGCCTCCAACAAGAAAGCATGGAGAGATCACAAATAAGTATAGACTGGCTGCCCAACGCAAACTTAAGACTGAAAACCTACCATAAAGGCTTCCTGGTTCCAATGAAAGAACACTATCACAGAAAAGAGAGAGACTAATGAACTTAACACAGACTAGCAAACAATAAAGAGTGGGGTGTGAGACAATGGAGGGGACACCTGAAAGATGGGGGGAGGTGTCCCAAGAATCATTTACTGAGATTGTGATTTAAAGAATAATAAAAGCTGGGCATGGTGGCAGGTGCCTGTAAGTCCCAGTCTAGGATACCACGGCGGGGACCAAGGATCGCAGTTTGAGTCCTGCTCGGGGCAATGTAGTGATACCTAGTTCCAAAAAAATAGCTGGATGTGGTGGTGCATGCTTATAATCTCAGCTACCTGGGAAGCTGAGGCTGGGATCGCTTGAGTTCATGGTACCCTGGGCAATGTAAGCCTATGGTTCCACAGGCAAAAGTAGCAAGATCTAGCCTAAAAAAAAAATTAAAAAATAATAAAGTAATAAATATCATTAGCTTTGATAGTACAAGCTATGACTAGTGTGTGAGAAATCAGATTACTATTTACTATTCAAACTGAAACAGAAAAAGTCATGGAAAAAAGAACATAAGAGTTATGTTAAAATTTCGAATATGTTCAAATATAGTATTGAAATACCAGGATAGGAGCCCCAAAAGAAAAAGTAGTATTTGAAAAAAAGTGGACAATTTTCTAAAAAATGAGTGCTATAAATTCATAAAGTGAAGATATTCTGAAAGCCTCAAGGTAACAGAATCATAAAATCCAGTGGCAGTATTTTCAATCAGCTAAATACAAACACACACACACACACACACATGCACATACACAATATTTTTTCAAAAGAACCAACAATAAATTGAGACCTGAGTTAAGAACAGAAAGCTTGGAAGTCAGAAGATAATTGAATGATTTTTATGAAAGGTTCAAGAAAAAAGCTGCTAAACTGGAATTTGATAGCCAGTGAAAATATCTATAAATGAAAACCCCCTGATTAATGACAAAGATGACAGTGATATACAATGAGAAAAAGTTGCTTTTCAAAAACTCATGATGACACATGTGGATATTCATATGAAAAAATTAATGTCACTGTTAATCTCATAAGCATATGAGATTATAAAGGATACTACAGGTATATTATGCATAACTTTATACTATTTATTTGATAACCTAGGTGAAATGCATCAACTCCTGAAAGACACAATCAACCAAAACTCACACAAAGAGAAATAATTTGAATAGGCCTGTTTTGATGAATAAAGCTGAGTGAATAATTAATGACCCCCAGAATAAGAATACTCCAAAATATTTAAGGAAGAATGATGACAATTTTCTACAAACTCCCCAGAAAATGAAGGCAAAAGTAGCACTTACAACACATTCCACAATAATGGCATCTCTTAGCACTGAAATTAGCCAAACCATTATAAGGAAGGATAACTACAGACTAGTTTCTCCAAAGAGCACTGATGCCAAATCCTTAGCAAACAGAATCCAATCATGTGTAAAAAGAATTATGCAAAACACCAAATGATGTTTACTGTGGGTATGCAACACAGACTCAACATCTGAAGGTCAATTAATACAATTTATCACTTGAAGCCAAAGAAGAAAAATCATATGATCTTATTAGCCGTAGAACAAGCATGTGACAAAATCCAATGTTCATTTATAGTGAAAATTCTCAGTAAATAACAGATGAAAACTTCCTCAACTTGATAGAGAATATGTACATTAGTTGTGAAAAACTTGGTGCTTGCCTCTAAGTTCAGGAATAAAGAACAAGGTTACCCCTTCTCACATTTCTTTTCAATACCACACTGGAAGGTCAAGATAATGTCATCGGACTATAAGACAAAAGGCATTCAAAATGGGAAGGATATATTCTAGGGTATAAATATTAGTTACACACTCTGATGGGATGGGTTGGTGATGAGAGAAACTATAAACCTTTACAAACCTCTGCATCATGTTAAAATACAGAAAATCATGCTATCTAAGGAAACAAGCTGAAAATTTCTCAAACTAACAGAAAACTTTTGATACCAAAATCAACAGCATATTGTCTATAGGACTACAGGGGGAAATGTAAGTCAAACATTTATAATAATCAAGTTACCACTTAAGGCATCTTAAAGGGTAAAGACAGATGTTCTCAAATATACTAAGACTGGTGAATACCAGACATATTACTAGAATTATGAGTTCCAGGAATTGTTTTAGCTTTCACCTATTTTTAAAAATTTTCTATAATCATGTCATCTGGAAACAAAGATAATTTTATTTCTTCCTAAGATATTTGCCTTTTATTTCCTCAATAAAATACCACCAAACGAATTCAACAGCACATTAAAAGGATCATACAGTATGACCAAGTGAGATTTATGTCTAGGATGCAAGGACGAGTCAACATTGCAAATCAATAAATGCTGAGACACATTAAAAGGTTACAATTATATAAAAACCTCACCTTATTAAGTCAAGAAGGAACATTTGACAAAATCGAGCATCCATTCATGATAAAAGCCCTGAACAAGTTATATATGGAAGGAACATACCTCAGTGCAGTAAAGGCCATATATGACAAGTCAACAGCTAATATATTCAGTAGGAAAGAGTTAAAGCTTTTTCTTTAAGACCAAGAAAAAACAAGGATAACCATTCATGCCACTTTTATTCAATATAGTTCTAGTCAAGGGGTGGGAGAATAATGTCTTATATTAGACAACCAAAAAAGACCAGTTCAAACTAATAATTTTAGGACAGTTGCAGGATATCAATTCAACAGAAAAAATCAGTAGTTTCCTATCTATTATAAAAGGTAATAAATTGGAGAACAATCTCATTTACAATGCATGAATAAGAATAAAGTAGTTTGGAATAAATTTAACCAAGGAGGTGAAAGATCTGTGTACTTAAATTATAAAACAATGATGACATAAATTGAAGAAGACGTGAAAATGGAAAGCCATCCCATATTTGTAAATTAGAACATGCAATTATAATTTACATATCATTATAATTACATAATTATAGATAATTATGCAATGCATTGCACAATTTGTCATAACTAATATTTATATCAATAATACATAAATAATACACAAAAGGAGAAAGAAAATAAGGTTGCCTGTGCAGAAGCATTTCTATATATCACAGGAATTAAGTTAGTATAAATCTGAACATATTTTGTGAAGTTAAGATGGTATAACCTGAGTAGCCCCCCTCCAGAAAACGCACTACTGGGAGTAAAACATTACATAGAACATATTCACTTAAGGCCAAAAAAGAGCAATAAGAGAAGAACAAAATACACCCACACACAAAACATAAAGAAAAGACAGAATGGTAGACATAAATCTAATGATATCAATAATAATAGTCAAGTTGAATGGGTCAAATGATCCAAACAAATGACAGATTATCACCTGGATTAAAATATATGATCAAAAGTACAGATTGTCAACAAAGTATACTATTTCTTCTTGAGGTAACAATGTTCAGATACCCACTCAGTTCTGTATCAGCCTCTAGTTTATAGCAAACACTCAATTCCATAAATACTCATGAAACTTGCCTCACACAAGTTCAGGTCATATAATGACTCCTCCTGCTCACTCTTCCTCACAGTGTGTGTTCATTCTTGTTATAATGAATTATAAATACAACTCATTCCACTAGAGTTGTGTTTCTCCATCGACAGTTGGAATAATGAAGTTTTGTAGTGGAAGATCTCTCTTTTCATCCAAAATCTGAGGAGTGGTGTCAAGTGTTTTCTTCTCCCAAAAAGACAGTAGATGTTTCTCTTACAAAAGACAAATGCTCAGGCCCTCACAATAGGAAAAACAAACAAGAGTCTCTTAGAATTTGGTTCCCTTGATGACTTTCTTACCCCATTTCGTTACTGGGTGAAAATAAATTTCATAGTAACCAGTTTGCCAAGACCTCCTTTTATGTCCTTGTTTCTTAGGCTATAGATGAAGGGGTTCAGCATGGGGGTCACCACGGTGTACATCATAGCAGCTGCTATATCTGTCTCAGCTGAGTGTGATGATGAAGGGTTGAAATATAAGAATATGATGGTGCCATAGAAAAGGCAGACCACAGCCAAGTGGGAACCACAGGTAGAGAAGGCCTTCCACTTTCCCTTTGTGGATGGGACTCTCAGGACAGCACCAGTGATAAGGACATATGATACCAAGATGCAAATAAATGGAGCTATCATTATTATTCCTGCTTCGATAAGGATCATCATCTGGTTGAGGTATGTGTCAGAGCAGGAGAGTTTCAGCAGGAGGGTCACATCACAGAAGAAGTGGGGAATAGCATTGTCTGCACAGAAGGAGAGTGGCATTAACAGCAGGGTGTGCAACAGGGCATTGAGGTTGGCGATGACCCAGGACCCAGCCACCATCATGGCACAGAGCCAGTGAGTCATCTTAGTGGAGTAGTGTAAGGGGTGGCATATGGCCACAAAACGGTCATAGGCCATCACAGCCAGGAGGAAATTGTCCATGTCAGCAAGTTCAATGAGAAAATACAACTGTGTGAGACACCCAGAGAAGGAGATAGCCTGAGTCCCAAGCATGTGGTTGACTAGCATTTTGGGGACAGAGGAGGAAGAGAAGCAGATGTCCACGAAGGACAGGTTGCTGAGGAAGAAGTACATGGGGGTATGCAGGCGAGAGTCCACGCCGATGGCCAGGAGGATGAGCAGGTTGCCCAGGAGTGTCGCCAGGTACATGCTGAAGAACAGCAACATGACAAGGAATTGCTGCTGCTGGGGCAACTTGGAGAGCCCCTGGAGGAGGAACTCGGACACACTGGACTGGTTTGCCCCTCCCATGGGTCTGGGCCCAGAATGGAGAAGAGAGAAAGACTTCAGAAACTAAAGCTCAGGGTTTGTTGTATTACCAAATTCTGTGTTGGAGTTACTAAGTCAGGTTCGGGTCCTACTCACTACACCCTCAACTTCCAACTCCCCGCCCCAGATGATGCTGATCTCACTAGGCTATTTTAAAATTTTATCAAATAACAAAAACAAAATACATATAAAGCCCTTCTTTCCATTTATCTCCTTCAATATCCATATTCCTCCCACACAGACCATAAAAACAGTTGATTGCTACTGGGTTTCTCTCAATCTCCAAGCTGATGGATTCAGCACTCTGATGATTGCTCTCTGAGTCAGGAAGTTCCTCAAGGACCTCCACTCACTAGTAAAGAAATATTGACATTTCCATCTTTGTCATCTCACCTGGAAGAGCTAGTGCTGCGGCTATCAAGTGGTCTTCCCCTCAGAGGAATTGGGCAATGCTCCTATTTTTTTTAACAAGGTTTGGAAAACCCTGAAAATGGAGGCAGTTCCTAAGCTCATGGGGAGCAGAGGTGCACTACCTTAGCCCTCTCTGCAAGAGGGATGTTTGGGGGGGCTTAGAGGCAGGTATTTACAGTAGCTTCCATGGCCACTGAGACCAGATTCCCTCAGAGCCTTATTACAGAGAAGCAGAAAATAATATCCCACCTATTTCCTGGTCCCCATGGACCCAACAATGATGACAATGTATATTTTTAAACTCCTGGGTCAGAGTTTGAGAACAAAGCAGTCTGGGTAGAGACAAGTCCCACAGAAAGGTCCTTGAGACTTCAAATTGCGTCATCTTGCTTATAAGGGCTTATGTTTATGAATTTGAAATTTCAGTTATTAAAAGACAATTTCTTATTTTCTTAGTTAGGGAACTGGGGTAACTGCAGTATTATCTAAGTGAATGTCTTTGTTCCCTCTCACATCAGGTCATTTATTGTGTAGAGTTAGTGTTACCTGTAACAGAACCATGAGCTTAGTGATGCATTTGCAGACTGTGATGGGTCAGGCTTGACATTACAGAGCCAGAACGGTGCTTAATTCTTTCAAGCCTTTGGTGTGATAACTGGTTTGGAGCAGGATGCATATCAGGGAGAGGATAACCAGTTTGTTTGGAGTAGGATGCATATCAGGGAGAGGATAGCAGGCTACGATTTCTGGCAGCCACTGTTGTGGTAGACTTCTTTCTGGATGTCTACCTTGCTCAGAATGGACTACCCTTCTCTGAAAATCAACCCCTAATCCATACAGGGGGTGTATGCTCCACCCCCCCCCCCAATTTAAACTCTAACACCTTATTCCCGGTGAGGCTTTAAGATTGAATTAGGGAACCTGGACCTGTAGTTGAGGGCCAGTAGTCATTCCCAGTAAAATTTCATCTGAACATGTAAACCCATAGGTCACCCCATAGGTGGTGAAGCAAAAGTCTAGAGGTGGTAAAGAAACATAATTAAAGTCCTGGCACGGTGGCATGTGCCTTTAATTACAGCCTATGGAATGAGGCCAAGGCTAGGAATCGCTTAAGTCTGTGGGTTTGAGACCTGCTCGAGGCAACATAGCGAGACCTAGTCTCAAAAAAATAGCTGGGTGTGGTGGTGCATGCTACCACAATCCTAGCTACCTAGGAGGCTGAGGCTGGGGATTGCTTGAGTCCATGGTATCCCGGGCAATGTGAACCTGAGGTTCCCTGGGCAACAAAGCAAGACCTAGTCTAAAAAAAAAAAACAACAAAAAAAAACAAAAAAAAACAAAGCAACACAACAACAACAACAACAACAAAAACCTCACAATTAGAGAGCAGTGAAGATGAAGAAAGCACTGATGACTGTATGGCTGTCCTGGGATAAGTACATTCCAGATGATGCTTGGCCTACCTTCTGGCCTTGCTAACAGTTCTTAGATACAAATAACAAAACCAAGTCTTGCTGAGTTCAATAGAAGAGGAATTCTTGAGGATGATAATGGGATACTTTTTGGAAACACTGGCAGCAGGAAAGGCAGGCTCAGAAGTTGCAGGACTCCATGGTTAGCAGCCAATACTTCAAACCATAAATTTCAAATCATGACTTGGACACACATCATGGACATGGATGCCAACAGTGGCAGTCCTGACCCTAGAATCTACCTTGCTGCCACAGTTGTGTGGAGGTAGGTCTTCCCAGAAGGGTCGGATAGGCTTTTCTCAGTATACTCAAAGTATGTATTTTCCTATATGGTAAGGTCACCATTATATGGGTCTCAGGGTCTGAACATCCAGTCACTTATCCTAACCTGAAAGAGCAGACAAGAGGGGCTGAGATCTAAAAACCTGGTGCCAGATGGAGTGTGGAAAAAACACGAAAACTGCCCCAGTTTTGTTGCCCCCAAATTGCCCCAGTTTTGGGTGCACTAACCCCAGAGTGCCTCTTTATGTCATTTAGGAGTAAAAATGCCAGAGTCACTTACTACATAGCAGAACCTCACCTCCATGCAGCAATTCATGCCTGTGGCTATTTCCAGAGAAAGATTCATGCTGCTTTTCTACAGGGAGACAGTGCAGAAGCAGAGGCCCCATCGCCACACACCAACTGGGGAAAGGACCTGCTATGGATAATTAAAGAGGGATTGATTTGCAAGGTAGGGATGAGAAAGGAGAGTCAGAAAACTCAGTCTCTAATTGGTCCCACTTAAAATTCTCTGTACCACTTAGAGAAGAGGTCTAATCATAGGATCTGCCTGTTCCCCGTGTGTTTGCCCACCACTCCCTATGTTTGGGGAAGATTCCAGACACCAGAGAGGTGGGGAGGTAGAAGTTCAAAATTCAAGGGTTCCCAAAAGTTCAATCATCAAGATAAATGATATTTCAATGCATCCTTTTTTCAAAGCAAAAATTCTTGAACAAAATATCAAAAATATATTCACAAGGTTGGTAAGTTGGAAGTATGAAAATGCTTAAATGAAGCCAGGAGATTAGAAGAGAGTCCTGAGTATTTTAAATCACTCAAGAATTTAGTATTCATCACATAATGTGAAATGAGTGGTGAGTCTGTGATATAAGCCAGTTGAAAATTTGGGGTACCTGGAGTAGTGGATTGTGCTAAAACATTATTTGCCAAAGCAAATCTTCATTATGAACAAAATCTTCCTATTTCACAAACAAATATCTGGGAGTCTTTCATGTCTATGAGTCTCTCATACAAAAAGAGGCTAAGTCAGAGCATATTTAAGGTTAAAACTCTCAGTTGGGGCCATGTTGCAGGCTACTAATTGAAATGCTTTGTGGTCCAGTATGGTGGAACCCAGGCCTTCAATCATATCAAAGAGCACACACTGCTAGTTAAATGAAGGAACATTGAGAAGTCATGTTCCTCCTATTTTATTTTTTTTTCCGAGCAAATAAGGAAATATATGAGTATGCAGAAAATGAGAAAAATATTTATAAAATGCTAATTGGTAGATCCACTTAAAGATTAAAAAATCTTACCCTGTCCCGGTATCCTGCCCCCAAATTGCTATTCTTTCAATTTTACTTCACATCGACACATTTTCAAAACACTGTGTTTTGAGGCCTGGAACATTCAAATGTTAGTAGTTCAGGCAAATAAAGAGGAATCAACTGGGTAAATGGAGAAAAGTCAATAGGAAGTTGGAAAGAAGTAAGATATGAGGGGTACAGAAAGCCAAGCCATGAAAACTTTTCAAGGAGTAAATATTATATATGTAGGACAAATGAGAGCACAACTGAGAATTAATTATTGGAATGAGCAAAGGGGGCATCACTGCTGATCTCAGTAAGCATGATTTTTATAAAACTAGTGGGGAAATCACTTGTTTCTAATGCTTTCAAGCGGGAGCAGAAGATGATGTGTACTTTTGGTGTCTCAGAAACTATGTAGTAAAGAGGGCCAATGAAGTGAGCCATAGGTAGAAAGAGATGGGAGAGGATTCCAGAAAATTCTTTAAGATTAATTCCTTAACAGGAATCAATATGCTTATGGGACAGATCCAGAAAGACAGAGAAATAATGACTCAGGAGAAAGGGGAGAACTGTTGAAGTGTTGTACTTAAATAGATGAGGAGGCAGATACTGGTACAGGCGAGGGAAGCAGCTTCTACAGAAAAGCAGAGAACATTTATAATAGAACAGTTAAGATGATGGAAGGATGAGGAGAGAGTATTAGAGACATGAAAGGAAAAAGTCAGTAAACATAAAAGGAAGAGTGGTCTTGAATATACATTGTCACTTTTCTGGAAAAATTCCAACATATCCATTGTTTAGTCATAATTACATAATAGTGCCCATTTTCACTCTTAAAATATCATGGGTATGACAATAAATCATGCAATCATCCTATCTAGACAGGATAAAGAAAATCCAGTATAAATGAATTAAGACAAAAATATTTGAAGACTAAATATGAGTCCATACTAATGATTATGGAAAGAATTTGACCATAGGAAATCAGCAGCTTCAAGTGCACCATCCAGATAAATCCAAAAGATCAGAAATCACATGCATGGGCTTTATAAGGAAAAGAGTGATAATGAGATAGAGGAGTTAAGGTAATAGCACACTTCACATCTACCATAGTGGTTAAAATGAAAAAGACTGACAAGTGTTGTCAAGGAAACGGACAAAGACGAACTCTCATGCATTGTTGATAGGAATCCAAAGTGGTATAGTCATTTTGGAAGTTATAATATTGAACATACAATCAGATCATATCCTAGAAGTGAATGACAAAATAAGAGAGAATTTTACAAAAAAATGCTTATACAAGTTTCATTCATAATTAACTCAGTTTCACCAGTAGAAGAATGGATATACAAACTATGGTGTATTCATAATAATGAAATACTGTCT
Source organism: Uropsilus gracilis (assembly GCA_004024945.1). Lineage (NCBI taxonomy): Eukaryota > Metazoa > Chordata > Mammalia > Eulipotyphla > Talpidae > Uropsilus > Uropsilus gracilis. The sequence goes on along the minus strand of PVHY01001858.1, from coordinate 84,291 downwards.
AGCAATAAAAAATATATGGGAAAAATGGATTAATCTCATGCAGGGCTCTGGGAAGTGTGATGAGGACTAATGGGAAAGAACATGTGGGAAATTTCTAGGCTAATGGTAATATGTTACATCTTTATAGGGATTTGGGTTACATACACATATGCATTTGTTGGAACTCATAAAATGGTATTCTTGAGAGCTACATATTTTGTTGTATATAAATTTATCCTTAAAAGCAAAAAAACAACAAATATTGAACCTCAAATTAAAGATCATGTATTTGAGGAAAAGCACGCTGTTGTTGGCACCATAATTTGAAATGCAAAAAAAAAAATGAATCAATAAACGAATATACTGACTGATGTATGATAAAGCAAGTATAATAAAATGATAGCTGTAGAACCCATATGAATGAATGTTCACCATATAATCCATGTGTGTTGGGGAAAAGGACTTAGGTCTGTTGAATAAAATTAAGTTCTTAGGAATTTCAAGATCAAGGAATGAACCTAGAGCAGATTGGAGTGTTTCAGAACACAAGATGCATGGGAAGGTCTGACAGGTAATTCATGCGAAGTAGGCACATTAATACATCCTTGGAAAGAGAGTACAAGGGAGAGTCAGGGGTGGAGGCAGTGATTAGAAAATAAACTATATATTTTATTTTTCTTTTCTAGAACAAGACAAGCAATATGTTGTTTCATCTTAACTAAAACTTTCATTAGGAAAAGTTGAGTGCCTTGTTCAAGTGACACTCTGGTGAGATTGCTAATGAAGGAACTCCCAACTCCAGACTGTGAACCGTCAGTGTCTAGTATCTTACTGCTATTCCTTTATGGTGACAAATATTTCAAAGAGATTTTTCTGATCAGGGTGAAGAGAATAAAACGTTATGTCAGTGAAGATTTGGGCTAATGTTTACCCATACCTGAACGTGTTTGGGGAATAGAAACAAAAAGCTACCAGAGTTTAAAACTCTGGTATCTCCCAGTCTCCGGTCCTGGTGGGAGGGGAGCCTGTCCTGATGGTCCGGAGGGGTGCAGGACAGGTGGCCGGCGCCGCTCTGCGGGGTGATCCTCAGTGCAAGGGGACCTATAGTGCAAGGGGACCCACATAGCAGCGCTGCTATGTGGGTGCCCCCAGGACAGGTGCTGACAGTCACAGATTTTCGTCCTTCTCTGTAAAGCTGGGCATGCTGACCTCCCTGCCAGCTTACTCTTCTGCCACCTCCACACTGGTGCAGACTGATTAGTGTTAAAACTGTGTGTTGTTTTTGTTCCAGAAAATTTAAGTGCCAACCGCAACAGTGAGGGACATGGGTTTGTGAGTGAGGGACATGGGGTTTGAGACTGAGTTCAGGAAGCTGGAGGTGGGATGGAGGAGGTGTGGGGAGACAGGACATAGCTCTTTTGGGGTTATAGCTTGAATAATCAATCCTCTTGTTGATTCCTTTGCCTGTTGGTTTCCATTTCACCTCTTATGGGATCATATATACAGCACTTATCACTTTATCATATTTTCTGCATTAAAATGTTTTTATTTTAACTATATGTAAATATATTTAATGCAATGTACAGTTTCACAACATTTAAGGTACTAATGTGCATATTCTATGTCCTAAGTTCGCTTTCCCCATCTACCCAAGAAAAATATTTTCATGAGTAAAGTTAACAGTAAAGAATTTTTGCGATGTTCATTAAAAATAGTTTAAAAAAAAAAAACCCTAAATGTCTACCAGTAGAACAGTGAGATACATTGGATATTATGTGGCAGTTAAAGATTATAACACACTTATGTATTCATACCAGCAAGGAAAGACCTCTAATAAGACATAATTTTGTCTTAGAAATTCATTCTATAAATATATAATTAATATTCAAAGAAGGTGGGCATTACATGCTTCTCTAGGTGCCTACATACTTTAAATTAGTAGGAAAAATCACAAAAGGATACATGAAAACATAAACTCATGCCACCTCTTCAGAAGGGGTTGGAGAGGTTTGGCTTTATTCATAAAAATAAAATGGATGATTTGTTTGTAATTCAATTAAAAAACTAAAACTCATTTTAAAGTCATGCTTATAGAAAAATGCAAATGAGAAATCCAAGTAAGAAAATTTAAACTATATTTCAACTACTGACAGTGACCACTAATAAAACTGATGTTTCCTTTCAGGTTTTTATCCATGCAACTATTTTAACAAAATTCAAAATATATGCATAATGTTATGTCATTAGAAAAAAGTGTTACCTGAGAAATTCTATACTGTCAAAAAGTTAACAAGGATGTAAAACAATAATACTTCACTAAAAAAGGAATCAGAAAATTCTCAAAACACCTGGCTCACAGTAAAAATATTTAAATTAAGTTTTTAAAGTGTCACTTATATGCAGACCAATTCCCAGATCATTAAAATTTTCTTTACAGAGCTTCATTTAACATTCTCTTGAAAGAGTAAAAGAAATTATATAATTCTAAAATAATATTTAATATTTAAACATTTATATTATGAAATTAATATTCTAATGTTTGTTGCTATAGTATTTTAATGTTATAAAATACTGTAATATTTCCAACACTACAAAAATAATTTTAAAGTGAAATAGATATCCTTTTTTGGAACTATTTCCCTAAATTAGATCCCTAGGAATTAAATTATATAAAACCATATGAACTGTTTTAAGGATTTTAGTACAGAATGAAAATTTAGTTTCAAGAAAGGGTAAGACAATTTTCTAACAAAAACATAACTTAGCTTATACCCCTAACAAAGCACCTGGCCATCCTTCTAGTCATAATCAACTAAAAAGAAAACAGAAAAATTCTGAGGCAACTCTTTTCAGGTATTGGATAACAAGCAGTACAAAATGGTCCCTACTTGAAGGAAATTGGGGTTCCCCCATTTCCATAAAACTCCAGGATCTCGAGGGCTATAATCTCCCACAATCAGATTGCTGAGCAGGGCATGATGGACCTACGAGACTTAGTGAGGGGCAACTGGGGCAACAAGATTATAGTTTGGAACTGATGCCACATGTGTAATCTGTGGAGCAGAAAACTGGAAAGGAGCAAGCTGCACAGAGGGCCCCCGGTGTGTGCATGAAGTTGAGGGTTGCAATCCTCCTATCAGAGGCTTACTACAGAGTGACTACTACTAGGTCTAGACACGATCAAAGGTCAACAAGCCCCACCAGGAAGAGGTGTTGGATTCAGTAACGAGAAAAGTCCATTTAGAAGTTCATAGAAGGGTGTCTCCCCAATTTCAGATGTATGAAAACAACTTTCTGAGGCAGACAAACAAAATTAAGACCAAGAGTCCTGGGTGCAAGAGTGTTACAGAGAATTTGAAAATGGGTACAAAAGATAAACCCCAAGAGTCCTTCCTTTCGTCACTGGACTCTGTCAACTATTTGATGCTGTCAGTCACTACCGATCATGGCTTATAAGCTTTTAAGAGCCTCTACATTTTAAGCTTCCTCTGGCATAGGGGACCCTCTACAAGTTAACACTCTTCATCCACTCTCACCTTCCTAAAGGCCAAGTCTCTGGTTGTGTCAAGTTGACAATAAGCAGATTGACAAGCCCCCCAAAGGGGGGGGGGTATTTTGGCTGTGAAATGAACAAATACAGTCAATGCATACTGTGAGAAGCCTTTACTTTTTATTTCTCCAGAGATATTGGGGTACCAATTCTTTTTCAGTTATTTGTAGGTACTATTTTTTTATCCCAGAAGTATTTCTCACCACAGTGCCTCTCAATGTTAGGGTTTGCATTATTTTAAGTAGGGAAATAAAAGCACAAAATCTATAGGCCTTGTTCTAGTTACTTTATAAGGACATCAGAAGGAAAAACGTGAAGTAGATTTCCCCCTTTTTCCCTCCTTCCCTCTTGTTCTTCTATCACAACAGCACCTAAAACCCTGGAAGAGATACCATTGGCAGGGCACATGAAGAAACTGGGGCAAACTTGGTTATGGGTGTTGTATCCATGCCACTGTTTTTATTATCACCTCCTTTGACCCACTCCAGGAAATAATCAGAGGTAGGAAGAGGTAAAATTGGAGTCACAAGTGGGTTCAACATTTTCCTTCCTGTTGAGGCTGTCGTCACATAAACAAATAGATGGTTTGCTACTAGTGAGTTTTAGTCCAGGTTAAGTTCTTAATCCTCCCTTGGATATTTATGAAATGCAGCAGGAGGCTCCAAAAGGATCCAACATCTACAGCATAACAAACACCCTGACCTGCCCTTGGGATGCTGTTCCCTCAGCCTTAGCATAAAAACCTCTTGGAAGTCTGGAGACAGGATGATTATCACCATCACCAGGCCTAAGGGTCATACGAATCTATATTTTCAGCATTATTGAGGCAAGATTTACAAGAAAAATTGTAAGACATTAAATGTGTGCATTGTGACTGGACAAAAGTGTATGCTGGGAGAAGTCTTACTAAAGCTTTACTCAAAGGCAAGAGTAGGGGAAATGCTGTTGCTTACAACAGTGGAGACGAAAAGTGGAGTTTTTCAGGACAAATGTTTATTTAGAATTAAGAAAACAAAAACATGAAAGCATGGGAATACATTGACTGAATACAAGTGTTTCATTTGGTCTGAAATCTTGGGTTACTCTAACTACTTACCTGAGGTAGATTTAGGTTGGCACTGTTTGAAGAGAACCTCCATCCATTCCAGAAGTTACCTTCTAGTTTTGGTTATAGGTTCCCCAGTGGTCCTCCTCAACCTCAGGTTACACTACGTGAAGTATCAACACCTTTTCCTCCATGGTTAGAAGTCCTCAAAGACCAGGTTAAAAAGACCTGTTTCATACCCCTCAAGTTCTCTGCTTGAGGGATGGTCCATCCTTAACAATTAGAAACAATTACCAGTAAGATTAGATGAAGAAGGTAAGTCACTGCCTTGCCAGTGATAACAATTCCGTCTCCTACTCCAAGTTCTAATGACTAACGTAGCCATAAGGACTATTCTGATCACCACCACGCCATACACCCAATACTATTTTAAGTATTACAACACTCAAGTATATACTAGTGATAGGCATGATTTTCACCAAAGAGAAAGAAAAAATCCACCTTATGTGTTTTATCACACTGGGCCATTTCTCATGGCGTAAGGGCTATTTAAGAAAATCACTAAAAACTAACAGATCAAATAAAGTTCCTGGATGTTTTGTAAAAGAAAAAACACACTAGACTTGATTACTTATCATTTCTATGCACTCTATCCACTGACTCTAAGGTGACACAGGAGCCACATAGGAGCAAAGCTGAGTCACAGGCATGGTGGCAGTCAGCCACCTCCGAGTCCACTCACCCACCTTCCCTGGGAGTCTCAAGCATTTGCTGAGATCAACCAGAAGTCTCAGACTAGCAATAAAATATTTATTCACCACCAGTCTACGGTCCCAAATAATGCAGGAATCTTAAGTAATCACACTAAGTGTCTTTTATCCTGAGGGAAGAAAAAAATAAACCCTCTTAAGTGTCCAGTTATAAAACACTGGGTTAATAGTATTTCCAGAAAGTGTTATCTTGTTAAATGGGAGATAAGTGCTTCTGCTTAAACCACTGATGAATCTGCAACTACAGTTTCCTTCAGGCATTTAGAATCCTGCATCCCAAGCAAAATATGTATCTTATGTTGTGGGGATTGCATGTCTGGACAAAAAGACTATCTCTTTTCCTTGGCAGAACTGAATAAAGAAAGGTATCAGGGTGGGGGTTTATCTACTATTAGCAGCAGGGTAATGAGAAGAAAACTAGATAGGGAGTCAGACTACCTACAAAAAAATCTACTTCCTCAAATAATAAGGTACCATGATGTGTTTTGTGCTGTGCTGCTCAGTCTTAAATTTTTAAGACTGGATCTGTGAGGGAATCTTACCATGAGAGAGACTGATAAAAGTCACTAAAATAAGGACACTGGTCACATCATAACTTGTGAAATTTGCATTTCCGAACTGCAAAGAAACAATACCTGAAGATGAAGTTTCAAAGACGAATGGCCCTCTCTGAGAGATATTTTAGAGAAAACTTACTCATGCTAAGTAGAATGCTAAATTTCTGTCTCTTTATGAGGCAGACCCTCCAAAAGGAACTCTTGGTAGAATTTTGATCTAAGATAAGTAGACCCCAGCCACTTAGCACTTTCCACTACTAGTCAAAGTTCCCAGGCTACTATCAACACACTAGTCCTCACTCTAGTCAAGAAAAAAAAAAATTACCAGTGGCAAAATCAATATACATTCCTCCCCACCCCACAGTCACACATGCCACGCCTTCTGTCACAAGGTTGCAGTCCTTTCCTTTATTGGATTTCCAGATTTTAGAAAGTGAAAGTAAAGCAATCATTAAGTGGTTCAGATAAAAGAAAAGCATCTTTACCTGAGTTACCCATCAGGCCTACTCTGACCTGCCCCAGAGCATCTCCCAGAACAAACTTCTGGGTATGAAAAAAATCTGTTGACACAGACTCCATTAAAAGTTATCTCTATGTGAGTCTGCCAGCTATGAGAACAGTTCCACACCTATTTTATGTACAAAGTCCACAACTCAGTCTCTCACTAGAGCCAAGTTCTCTGCAGAGGAGGTTCTGTGAGGGCCCAATAAGTAGGATTTTTTAAGCAAGGCTATTTTCAGACCCAAGATATTAGTGTGAATGTGTTTTTCACCCACACAAATTCCCTGCTGTGCTATCACAAGAGGTGATCATGGGTGGAAGTGTTTGTCTTCGAAACTTTGTAAGGTCTTTCCTCAGACAAGGTGTTTTTGTTGCAAACCTAAGAAGGGTCTCCGTGTCTTTGCCACATTCCAGACAAATATACAAATTTTCACCAGTATGACTTTGTTGATGGATAGAGAAGTTGAAGTTGTTTTGGAAGTTTTTTCCCAACACGTTTACTGGGGTTTCTCCCCAGTGTGGGTTTTCTGAAGTACAATGAGATATGCATACTGTCTGAAACACTGCGGACACTGAGTGTTTTAAAAAGTTGTCCTCTGGCATGAACTCTCTCAGAATGAGAAAGGGTAAGGGATGTTAGGATGCTCACATTTACTGCATTTGTGAGACTTCCCATGAATCCTCTGGTGATCAAATTTGACCTTGGACTCAAGGTTTTCCAAAGCTCAGGGTTTGCTAAGGTTTCTCACGGGAGTGACTGGTAAGATGTTCCAGTAGGCAGCTCACTGGGCAAATCACTGTTCACACTTCCACAACTGCAGATTCTCTGGTCCTCACTGAAGTCTAAGGAAATATGAGATCTGCCTAGAGTTCTTCATCTTAGTGAGTTCTTTGATATGTAAATGCATTTTTTATGGTGTTTATTGTCTTGTCTGGTCAAGACATTTGTGAGGCTTCTGATGCATGGGATGGGCTGAGTTCGAGACCTTTCTCACCCACATTACAGATATATGGTTTTTCACCGAGGTGGACTGTCTGATGTTGAAGAAGGGTTGAGCTCTGGTGGAAGGCTTTATCACATACGCTATATTTATAATGCAGATCCTCTGTCTGAGTTCTCATTTTCTGTTGGGCCACAAAGTCCATGCCTAGGAGAAAGCCGTTCTCACATGTCGACCACTGATGTGGTTTCTCTTCCATGTGGATTCTCTGATGCACAATAAGGTCTGAGCTACAGCTGAAACTTTTCTCATATTCAAGGCATTTAAAAGTATGAGTGTGAGTTGCCTGGTGCCTGATTAGGTTAGCACTCCTAGTAAAACTTCTCATGCACTCCAGGCATTTATACGGCTTCTCACCTGTGTGGACTCTCTGGTGTACAATCAGGTCGGATTTCTGGCCAAAGCATTTTTCACAGGCACCACACTTGTAGGGCTTCTCTCCTGTGTGAACTCTCTTATGAACAATGAAGGCTGAACGGTGTCTATAACTTTTTTCACACTTGTTACATTTGTAGGGTCTTTCACCAGTGTGGGTTCTCTGGTGGCTAATAAGATCTGATTTCCCACTAAAAGCTTTTTCACACTCCAGACATTTAAATGGTTTCTCACCTGTGTGAGTTCTTCGGTGCCTTATGAGGTTTGTGCTCCGACTGAAGCATTTATCACACTCACTACAGAGGTACGGCTTCTCACCTGTATGGCTTCGCTGGTGGACGAGCAGATCAGAACTCTGGCCAAAGTTCTTGCCACAAATGTCACAGGTGTAGAATTTCTTACCTGCATGAGTTCTCTGGTGCCCGGAAAGGGCCAAGTGGTGCCAAAAGCTCTTCTCACATTTGCTGCATTTGTAAGGTTTCTCATAGTTGTGGATCCTCTGGTGTGAAATAAGATCTGAGCTTTGGATGAAGGTTTTCTCACACATATCACATCTATAAGGTTTCTCCCCAGTATGGGTTCGCTCACACATAATAAGAGCTAAGTTTTCACAGAAGTTTTGTTCACGGTCAAGGCACTGGTATATTTGATCATCTATTTGAGTGATCTCATGCACGTGAATAAAAATCTTTTTACCCTTCTGAGGGCATACATGATAGATCTTACTTTTCTGAGTTCTCTGATTATATCTTTTTTCTGAAGTGTACATTTTCTATGGCTCTGTCCTAGGGAATTTTCCACTGGTCCTCTTGACCCATCATCTTCTTCACAGTCATTTTCTTGATAAGGTCTTGAGAGACACATCTGTTGTAGGCCCTTTATTTACGAGCAATATGTCTCTAAAAGGTTCCACCATCGTATACACTAGTTTTTTTATTTGGTATTTCCAGCCCTGTGAGACAAAGTAGAAATATTATTTATATTCCTATGATTAAGAATCCTCAAAGTTAAAACTGCTGCAGAAAAGACAGAAATTCTCCATCAGAATCCTAAGTTTTCTAGGTTTTTTTTTTTTTTTTTTTTTTTTTTTGAGACTAGGTCTCACAATTTTTGCCTGTGGAACCGGAGGCTCACATTGCCTGGGGTACCACGGACTCAAGCAATCCCCAGTCTCAGCTTCCCAGGTAGCTGGGATTACAGGTGCGTGCCACCACGCCCAGCTATTTTTTTGAAACTAGGTCTTGCTACGTTGCCCCAAGTGGGACTTGAACTGCAATCCCTGGTCCCCGCTGTGGCTTCCTAGGCTGCTGCTTACAGGCACGTGCCACCGTGCCCAGCCAGTTTTCTAGGTTTTGCAGAGACTAGACAGTTTGGTTTTTACCTACTAATATATAACCAACAACATGGTTTTATATTATATATTCCCACACGTGGGAAGGTATCAGGGAAGCCTGTTTCTTTTATGAATCTGAGTGGTCTCAAAACCAGGCCTCTTCCTCTTCCCCTTGCTGAGGTAATCAAGCCAGATCTAACCATTCACACACATCTGCTCATGAAAAAAATTAATAGAAAAGACTTGTGAATATCTATTAGTCATTTCTGTAAAAAAGTCTGGAAGGAAATGGCTAATGATCAGGAGAACCCCCAGTTCTCTCCCTAGAGAGAGAAGGGAGTCCTTTAATTCTATCATGTAGTTGGGTGATGTTCAGCAAGTTACTCAGTTTGTACCTAGTTGTAAAATGGGCTAGTAGCCAAAAATCAGCCTGAACTCATCTTTCTCATGCCCTGCATATAATCATGCCACTGATAAATCTGTTGATTCCATTCTCAAATCCAGGATGCAGCCACTTCTTACCACTTCTGCAGCTACATCCGGTCCTAACCATTCTCATTTCTTAGCTGGATTATTGTAATAATGTCCCAACTGAGCTGAATTGGGGCCCTGAAAATGTAAACAGTCCTAACCCCCAGTACCTCAGAACACTGCTGTATTTGAAGATCAGGACCTGTAAAGAGTCATGGTAAAACAAAGCCATTAGGGTGGACCCTAATCCAATCTGACTGGTGTTCAAATATGAAGACACTAGGACACCCAGAGATTTCAGGGAAGCAAGCCATGGAGGGAAGCCATGTGAGGGCACAGAGACAATGATCATTTGTAAGTCAGGGTGCAAAATCTCAAAAGAAACCAAACCTGGCACTTTGACCTTGGACTTCCAGTCTCCACAGCACAGAGAAAATAAACTTGAACAAAAGCCACATGATGTTTTTCTCATCCCCTCAAGGGCTTCTTCTCCTCTGTCCTCACAATGGCCAAGGGGTCACAGTAAGTTGCCATGCCAACCCAGCTGTTGCCTCTCCAACCTCTTTTACTGTTCTTCTTTTGGTGGTTCCAGTCTAGCCACAATGGCTTACTTTTGCTCCTTATTGGCTCATTTTCCCCTTAGGGTCTTAGGTTGCAATGCCTTCTTCCTCCAGGTGTGTGTGCAAACTCTCTCGGTTATTTCAACAAATTTTTACATGTTGTTTCTCATGGAGGCTTTTCTGATCACCCTGTTTTAAGACTGTGAACGGGCTACCATGTCCCAAATTATGGGGGCACTCACTACCTTCCAACATACTACAGTGACTCACTTCTATTATGACTATCTATTGCTAAAATATGACATGGAGATTCAATTTGCTGCTCTTCCCTGTGTGTAGACAGCAGCACCAGATACATAGACAGTGCTCAATAAACACCTGCTAAGCAGGACTGAATCCTTATTGAGACTCCACTTGTGTCTCTATCTGGTAAAGGGCAAAGACTGATTGCCATGGGGGGGTGGATGTTTTTCTGATAAAGAGTGCACTCTAGGAGAGAGAAGATGCAAGAAATTGTTGCTTACCTAGAATCTAGATGAAGATAAGCAGCATTTACTTCCTGGTCTTGAGAATTTGACTTCTCAAGGGAGATAACATTCTGTGAAACACAAGGACAAGAAAAGGATAGTCATAACTGAAAGGATTGAGCACTACATAATTTCACTCAAAGAAATTCAAAATGGGTGACCTATAGTTCTCTTAAAAAGAACAGATGGTTTTCTACAATCCCTAAGTTCATTCTGAATATTCTTAAGCCATTCCACAGGACTCTTGAGAGATAGGATAATAAAGATAATAAGCCATCTATACAATCCATAACTTTCCTGGGACTTTAATGTTATTGAAGTGTTCCACCACTAAATCTCAATGACATACAAAGTATACAAAGGAACATTAAGAGAACCATCATCCTAGCACCATCACTTTCTTCACTGGAAATCAAGCAGTCACATTACAATTTTGGTTATTCAAAACTGACAACAGCCTATGACGTTGTGTATGTTTCAACTGTAAACAATTCTGGAGGCATCAATTATAGGTATCAAAAGAAGTTAGAGTGAAGTCTTGCCTACTGATTTCTTCCCTCAGCTTTACATGCCTTATTTCTGTTCCCTGAACAACTTTTCAGCTATGAGGATCAGAAGCAAAAATGGAGTAGGCAGATGCAGACAATACATGGCAATGAACAGTTGAGGTGCTTGTGGCGCAGTCCAGGCAGCCAGGTTTACAATGGCGTGTTTCACAGTCCTGATTCCAGGTGAGAAGGAGTAAACACATGCTAGCCTTGTTCTACCCCTGAATGCAAGTATGAAATCTGGACAGAATGTGTGGCCCTGCTATTTGAGGATTCTGAAAAGAAAACTGCACGGAAGACCAGAATTTAAAGTACCACTCAAATAGCAGTGAGTTTACTGTCTTTTGCTTTCTTTAGTAGGCCCTGGATCTCAGAAGTCAGCATAACTGTAAAATGTAGTAAAACAGAGTCAAGAACATCTATGAACTTCCACACTAATGAGTTAAAACTGACAAGGGACAGAAAGTGGACCTAAATATGGAAAAGAAAGAACATGCTTGGAAGACAGGCTTGGAAGAAGAAATATAAGAAAATACTAGGAAAAATTAGAGGGGGTTATGGTGGTTTGTGAAACCTAAATTTCCCAGCATACCCTTTAAAAGTAATATGAAAAGAAGATATTCACCACATAAAACTCTTAACTTCAGCTATACTGCATCCACATCATGTACCACAATCAACTCCAAACATATCAGGGATGAGAATAAACTGACACTGGAAGAACACAAAGGTGAGTTCTACATTAATCTCAGTGGACAGAAAGGTTTTCTAACTGTGATACAAAACTGATCATTTGATTAAAAACAAATGATTTCATATGGCTAAAAAGTGAACAAAGTTAAAAGTCAATGGACAAACTGAAAATATTGTAACATATATCTGAGAGAAAGACACAATAAACCTATTATATAAAAATCTTAAAAATACCAAAAACCTGAGAGAAAAACAGGTCAACTACAATCTTCACACGAGAACAGATACAAAAATGTTCACTAAACATGAAATGTCACTCATAATTACTCAAAGTATATGAAATAACTAAAGAGGAATTTCTTCAACTTGATAAATATACAAGAAAACCATAATATTACTGAAAAAGATATAAATTCTCTTAAAATACAGTAAGAATTACTAATTAAAATTGGCAAACACACCCAGATACCTCACCAAAGCAAATTCTGTATATTTAATTCTGTATACAGAATTAAAATAACAATGAGCTATCACTACTACATACTAAATTAGAATGACCAAAATTTAAAACACTGAAATGCTAACAAGGATATGGAGTAAAGGAGCATTCATTCATTGCTGGTAGAGTGTAAACTAGTACAGTCACTCAGGAAGATAGTTTGGCTGGTTTCTTACCAAACTAAATATACTCTTACTATATGATCCTGCAATCATGCTCTATGATATTTACTCAAAGAATTGAAAATTTATACATATTTACAGCAATATTTATTTATCTATTTATTTACTCTATTTATCTATTTATTTACTCTATCAGTGCCACAACTTGGAAGCAACTCAGTTGTCTTTCAGTCAGAGAATGGATAAATTAGCTGTGGTACATCCAGACAATGGAATATTACTCAGCACAAAACTAGAGTTGAACTATCAATCCATGGGAAGACACAGAGGAATCCTATAAGCACATTACTACATGAAAGAAGTTAACCTGAAAAGCAACAAACTATGATTCCAACTATATGACAAGTGGGAGAATTATGAAATTAGTAAAAAAAAAAATCAGTGTCATCAAAGGCTAGGGGAAAAGATAGATTGGTAGAGGATAGAGGATTTTTAGGACAGTGAAACTCTTCTGGATTATATCATAAGTGACGGATACATACAACGGAATGCTATTCACTTACAAGGAAAGACAACATGTCATCATTTATAGGAAAATGGAAAGAACTTGAGATTGGGGAGTATAGGAGAAAAACAAGAACAGAAACAAATCCTGAGTCTTCTTGATGCATATGAGAACAAAAAGGCCATAAAGAGGGAGTAAATACAACATACAAAGTTATAACTTTGTTGTTCCCTACTTGACTTGGTTGTGAAGCAAGCAATACAAGGTAAGAGGAAGAACAAACTGGGATACATAAATAGGATGTTAATTAGCTTCAACTTTCAACTGTCCTCATGTCATCCGGGACTGATTTCCTGGACCAGCATCAGGGTAAGGTTCATAAGTGAATAGAGCAGTTACTTTGTGTATGATTTCGGAGAGCCTGAAATGCAAAGTTTCTTAACTCCTTACTGACCTTTCCATGACATATGAAATCTGCATGTGATACATACATGTTAAAGATATTGCTGGCCCTTCATGAGGCAAATGCTATCAGGGCTACAATACTTTCAGCTGTTATGAGCTGGAGGTTAGCTATGTATGGGTTATATGTGGATGGGTGCACACCCTAGCTCAACAGGCATCTCCTACTGGGAATCCCCTCTTCCCACTTCAATTTGGGTGAGACTGACCGTGACCCTTGGATCTGTGAGGGGCACCTGATCTAGTCCTTGGTAATCAAAGATCTGTAACTGCCACTATGCCCACCTTGCAACCATGAAAATGGGCACATGACTTAAACTAAAGTCCAATCTAGGACTTTCACCAGAAAAAACTTTCTGTATTTTTCTGGTTACTAAGAAGGTAGATACAATCTTAGTGTAGTTAAGGGGTTCTGGACACCTTTTGTAGGCAGCTTGCCTGAGATAATGCCATGCTGAGAAAAGCAGAGCCTCCGTTGTGAAGGAGATGTAAGCATCTAACATCTATAAACTGGAGTCAGCTCTACCAGAACTCTTTGGTAAGTCAAGATAATTTCCCTTTTACTAAACCAGTTCTATTTGGTTTTTGAAAAACATAAATAAAAAATAGTGAATACATGTCATGATATATTTGCTAAAATGTACAACACACAGAAAGACTCCTAATAACCATGGGTGTCCACTGGTGTTGCTCATCAGCTTTAAGAGATGAACCACTCTAGTGCTAGATATTAAGAGCTGGAGATGGGGGGAGAGGAGGACAACTGATATGGAACATATGGCTACCGTGTATACTCTCCACTCCATTCTGTCATGAACCTAAAAGAATTCTTTCAAAGTCTATTTAAAATAATTAAATCATTAAACAAAGTTCATGGAACATTGTTTCTTGCCATGCAAAGTGGCATATGTTCAAATTGGTGTATGTTAAAAGATATGACAACACATTCCCATATTGCTGCTTGGAGGGAATGTAAAATTGGTACAGCAGTCTGGAGGGGAATTTGGTAATACTTAAAAAGGCTAGATACACATTACATCTGGTTCAGCAATTTCATTTCTAGAAACTGTGAAGACAAGTCTCCAACAAGATAAAAACATACCTGCATATTGATTGTAGTAATAGTAAAATCAATGTACAATAAACGTGCCTATATTTAAAACAATTTAAATGCCCATGTGTAGGGAAATAATTACATAAACTTGGTATAACCTCATCTAAGGAGAAGCAGGCAGTTACAAAAAAGAATGAGGAAAACCTTTATAAATTGATGTGGTGTGAGGTCCAGGAAAAACAGCAAACTTTAAACAGCAATGTATAAAAAAAGAGTACTGTATTTTTTTTAAGATGAAGTAAAAAGTAAAAAACAGTACCTGAAACCTATTTATTTGACCAAAAAGAAATTCAGAATGATAAAAAAGAAGGTAATGAGTTAGGGTATAATTACAAGACAGGTGAAAATGGAACAAATGGATAGGAAAATGGAATTTTACAAAAAGGTGTGGAAAGATTCACACTTGCTGAGTATATATCTTTGTAACACACACACATTTTACTTTTTGAACTGCTACATTTCATATAAACTAAGTCAATAACTACACAAAAATGGGGAGAAAAATGTAAAGTAGAAGACCAACATAAACAAATGGGTCTGTTTTGAGTAACACAATCAGCCAGAAGAGGAAAAATATAACTCATATTAACTCAAGCTAAAGATAAAAAGAACTATAAACTACTATTGAATTTAGTTAGGGTTTTGCCCCAATGGTGGCAAAAATAAATTACTTAATATATCCTAGGATTGATCAAGTCTGTAAATATTCTATAGGCAATGCTTGCCAGATCCAGTCAGAGAAGGGAGTTAAAAATGTATATAAGGGAAAGGCTGGAATGAACTGTGGTGTTTCAGTGGGATTAGAGTTATCGATATGCAGACAGGTTTTAAAGTATATATTTAAGTGGGTAAGTGTAAAAGAAGCTTTTTTTCTTTTTTAGAATGTCTGCTGAGCAGTCACAGAAACAACAAACATACCAAACTCTCCGGTCTTGATTTCTAAACACCACTCTCCACTAAAAGGAATCAAGGCTCCTTTGAGAAACGGTTGATTCCAAGGTTTAGAAAGTATAAGGTGAGCCTAGAACATCTAGTTGTGCTAGAAAATAAGAAAGCACTCAAAAGGGGGTGACAACATGTCAAGGGACTTGGATACCATGCTGAAGGGACTGTCACTGTTCAAATTGGGAGTAAACAGAACACTGAAGGACACAACGGTCATAATAAACTATTAACACAGTAAAAATCCATGTTCATTTAAAAAAATGAATACAGTGAAAAAAAAAAACACAAGTTTTTTCTTATTAAAAAGCTACCAAATAAATGTGGAATAAATACTGGAATTTTAAAAAGATCACCATGTCCATTCATGGTGAATGGAGTTATTTTTCTAGGCAAAAGTCTAGCTGGTGAAAAGTTTATGAAAATCAGAGTATTTACACAATCTGAAAATATCTTCTCGCTAGGTATTAATCACAAAAATAAGCCGGGCACTGTGGCTCGCACCTGTAAGCTTCAGCCTATGAAGTGGCTGGGGCTAGGGATCGCGGATCAAGTCCATCTAGGGGCAACACAGCAAGACCTAGTCCCAAAAAATACGTGGTGGCGCACGCCTATAATCCCAGCTACCTGGGAAGCTGAGGCTGGGGATTGCTTGAGTCCGTGGTACCCCGGGCAACGTGAGTCTGCAGGTTCCACAAGCAAAAAATAGCGAAACCCAATGTAAAAAAAAAAAAAAAAAAAAATCACAAAAAAATAAAAAATAACTCCATCGTACAAAAACCTGGAAAATACCACCTTAACCAAGTGATCAAAGTTAACATCATCAGTAACAAATATCACACATCTCCTCAATGATGGAAAAAGATGACGAGAACATCACTTTCGTGGTATCTCGCCAAAAAGTATGACCCAAGTCTAATCATGAAAACAGCAGATAAACACAACTTAAGGGGAATTCCACAGGTTAGTAGCTTAAACTTTTTTTATTTTTAAGGTTAAGAAAGACAGTCTGAGAATATGTTCTACAATAAAGACATGACAACTAACTGAAATGGGTGATAGTGGATCTTGGACAATGAAAAACTTTTGTCTTTTCCTAAAAAGGACAACCAGTTAAAACTGAATAAGGTCTAAAAGTGGCATTAAACAGTGCTGTGGGGAAATTTCCTGACTTTGATGACTGTAATGCTAATAATTCGAGAACAGCCTCCACTAAGGGAAGTAAATGAGTATTTTAGGAGGTCTTCTTGAATAGAATTCTGGAGAAAATGCAACCCTTCAGAACAAGAAGTAAACATCTTTTCCATTTCTTCCAAGGATGGCACATAGCTATTAGCACTGTACATGAATATAAGTTAATTCATTACAGACTGATTCTCCAAGACATGAGGATTCAGCCTGTATTAGGACATTGGGGCTTAATTCTCTCTTAGTTCGTAAGGAATGGTGTTTATTACTTACTCTTAAAAGACTTGGAAAAATGTACACTGCTTTATGTGTCTGTCTCTAAAGAGAAAGTAAATAAAATCACATAGTAAACACAATAATGTTTAGGAAATATGGGCAAAATTTGTACAGCATCTCTTGTACTATTTGCCACTTTACTAAAAGTATGAAGCTACTACAAATGAAAAGATATTTTATTTTGTTTTTAACAGAAAATGGTGGCTGGAAGTTGGCATACCCTGTGAGACAACACTAACTCACAAACCCACTGAGTCCCTTTGTAGCTGTGAGAATTTGGATAAATGACTTAGCTCCCTCCATCTTCAAATTCCCCCTTTGATGAAAGAAGTGAGATACCATTAAATGCCTCAAGGGAGTTGCCATAAGTGCAGAGACCCTAAGTAAAGGACTCAGCTCAATGCCTAGAACTCAGCAGATGCTCAGTAAATGGTAGGTTCTATGATTAACTCCATTCTCACATGCACAAAAACCCTAACATGTAATGATCCCATCCTGTGTCTACCTATTGTATAATAATCTTGTTCAAAATCCATTTAAAATAATCAACTAATAAAATAACTCAGTTAATGATTAATATGAAGATTATGCAAAAACTAGAAAAAATTTGTGAAATGCTGAGAACAAGGAAGTTTAAAAGACATAACTAAATAAAGGTATGCAGACAAATAGCTAGTATAAAATTTATGGGGATTCTGTCTTAAAAAATGAGTATTTATGATTAAGGTCAAAAGGAGAGTAGAAATAAAGGATTCTGAGTTTGGTCAGAGCCTAGTATTCAGCCAGAGTATTCCCTGAAGTTATCAGCTCATAGAAATGAAGGATTCTGAGTTTGGTCAGAGCCTAGTATTCAGCCAGAGTATTCCCTGAAGTTATCAGCTCATAGAAATAAAGGATTCTGAGTTTGCTCAGAGCCTAGTATTCAGCCAGAGTATTCCCTGAAGTTATCAGTTCAGTGTATCATAATTGCCCTAAATAGCCAATAAGCTGTGGGGCACCAGTAAGATACATTTAAAAAATAAGGAAACGATTTTTTTTATTCCTATCTTAGATGTCAGCACCTAGAAAATTCAGTCTGCTTGTCAAACCTTAAAAGTAGACTGTGGCATTCATTTTAAATATTGTAATTATTTATTTCCTATTGCATTCAGGACAAAATCCAAAGTTTATGTTGCCCTACACAATGTGGCACCTATACCTAGCTTCAGTCCCAGTGAGAAACTCTGCACTTGCCCCTTCTGCCTAAAATGCTCTTCTCCCAGGTAACTTGGCTCCTCTGTTTGATTCACATAACCACCTGAAATTTACGTCCTCAAAAAGAGGCACAGGAACTATTTTATTTGAGAGAGGTGTCCCCTTATTCAGCTTTATCTCCAGAGAACTTATCATCATTCAACTTTGGGTAAATATATTTGTTAATTTGTTTCTCCTCCTGAGAATGTATCTTCTATTAAATTCTTAGTAAGAACTTAGCCTTTAGTTCACTGCAATATCTCCAGCACACCTCATATATTTGCAGGCCAATCATCATTCTTGGAGCCCCAGCAGCAACATGACAAACAGGTGAGACCAGTAGCCCTGGTTGCTCATCTGTCAAGTCCGAAGATATTCTGACTATTGGCTCCAAGGTACCCTCCTCTAAGAGACTTCTTTTATATCTCATCTTAGAAAGAGACTGATTCTCTCTTTCATACCTAGGATCAGAGTGCACAGAGTAAGTGCTAGGTAATAAAAGACCACGCAGGATTACTGATTATAAAATTTCAAAGCTCAAGGTTACATTATATATATACGGGCAAGCAGTCAGTCAATAAAGCATTATCTAAAAAAGAGACACTGTATCAGACCCCAGACTAGGGATTACCCTTTATTTCTTACAGATTACACAAATTATCTTGCAGTTATCTTTCCAAGAACTGTGTAAAACAGGTGTTGATATCAATGTTTGCACCTCACAGATAAGAAAACCTGTGCTTGGGGCAGTTGGGTAATTACCCAAGAACTCAGTGATTATGCAGCATGCATGTACCAGAGCCAGGATTTAGATCTCCCTGCTACTGATGCCAGAGCCTAATACTGGGCATTGTGCCTTCTTTGGACTGCCAATCAGTCAAGAAGCAATTACTTCAGGCCTTTTATGAATATGCATGTTGGAAAGGAGGAGAAAATACACTTCAATCAGTAGGGTAAGCTCCAGCTTTATCACTATGATTTTAGGAACCTTTTTCCACGGATCTTCTTCCTTTCCTTCTTGTACTCTCCCTCTTCCCAAGGTCACCACATTGATTTAGAAACCTACAGCAGTAGGATATACAGCCACTTACCATAACAATAAAATCTCAAAATTTCCTTTTGCCTCCAACAGATCTCTAGTCCATAACTAGTGACTACACTCAATTCTTCTCTCTCCTAGAGATAAAAATAATAATGCAGATGATTTGGAGAAATTTATAATTTTTATAGAACTGGATAGACCTCTAAATATGGGTTCCATTTACTTACCAGTCTAGTCAGCATCCTTCAATTAACCCTCCCCACCTTTGCATAGATTCTATTTCTCCTGCAAGTACCTGCCACTGGTAGTTGGTCCTTTCCTAATCAGCTCTAGACAAAATACCAGGAATCCTTCTGGATAACGACTAATGTTAATTTGATAATAAAGTCCTGAGTGTTTTTCTTGTTTGAGGTCATTTTTCCACCTGTTGTTTTTCGCTCGCATTATCTCCTGGACCCATTCTTCTACAACTATAAATAAACCCCAAGATGTGTAAGATAAATGCATATAATAGCTATATATATATATATGCAAGCTTCCAGAAATCAGATGTAATGATTAAACCCAGTTTTTCAACATATAGATAGAAGTGCAACATAAGTAGTCTCTGGACTAACGATGGGGGGAAGGGAGAGTCCATTCAATGTCCTTGGGTTTCTCCCCGCGAATCTTCTAGTGAAGATCGCTTAGGAAAGTACCCGGCAGCGTTTATCATCTACAGGAACGACCACACTCCGCTTCTCTTTCAACTTTTCAGTGATCGCCTAGCAGACCGCGGTCCCCCGTTAGGGGGACTCAGACCCCGCTCAGCAGTCAGGAACAGGAGTACTCCCCTAGCTGAGACCGGAGGGAGTGGACCTGGGGGGGGAGGTCTGCGGTCCCAGGCACCCCTCCCCCACCCTGAGGCTGAGCCCCTCCCAGGCCCGGCCGGCCCCGCTTACCCCCGCAGCCGCGGGCGCCGCCCCTCGGCCTGGGACAGCACTTCCGGTTACACTCCGGACACTCGGATTTGGGTTTCCCAGTGGTCGCAGGCTCCACGGCGATGGACCTAAGGGCCCACCTACAAGGGAAAGAAGGAAAGCGAACCCGGGGGTGACCAAGGCGAACCAGGAGCAGCTCCCTGTAGGCTGCTCGGAGAGGGGAGCTGGGGTTACCCCGGCCAGTGGGCGCTTCGCGGGCCGACCAGGCCGGCTACGCGAGCCCTTTCAGCCTGTCTGGGAAGCAGCCGGCGCAGCCCCGCCCCCACAAGTCACGTGACCGCCTAGCTCCGGCGACCTCGGCGCTCCACCCCTGTCCTTTGGGCCAATAGGAGCCCAGCCTCTGGAACTGGGCGGGGCTTAGGGGCGCCTGCGCTTCCGGGCCGCGGGTGTTTCGGGCGGAGCTGGTGAGGTGCGGGGGTCCTCGCGCACTCCGCGCAGCCTTGGGGGCGGAGAGAGGACTGGGAGACGCTCCGCCCGCCGCTCCGCTCTGTGTCCTGCAGTTTCCGCGATTTCTGTTCTTTCTTCAAGGCTGCTCAATGAGGACTGTGGCCAGGAGTAACGTCACCGAGATGGATGCCGCCGACCCTGAGAACACCCAAAAGGATCTGGAAGGACACCCAGAAGGGTCTGGAAGCAATGGTAGCTTCCGAAGCACCACGGAAGCTCTTAGTCACCAAAGATGTGGCCAACGAGATAGGGAAATGCCTTAAAGGGGGCGTAGCAGTGACCTTGTATGTTTGGAAACTACAATAGAGAATATAGACTGCTCTAATAGCTGGAGGGTCCCGGGCCTTGGGTAGTTTCCAGCCGGAATCAACTAAGAATAATCATCTGCGTTTGACTCAAGTAGAGATGGGATTTCCTTCAGAGTGAACGAAATATTTTATACTACACACGTGTATCATGTATATATGTCTGTTTATAAAGACCTATTCTCTCTGCTCAGTTGTTTCAGGGAAAGGTTCTTTTGAGAGTTACCATGTCAAAGAGGAAGGATGAGTAGTAAGAATATGAAGTGTCTGGCTTTGTTCTGCCAAGCCAGCTGTGAGTTTGTGGTGGAGGTGAGCCCATTGAAGTGATCAATGGATTTGAGATAGAGCTTTTTTTGAAATAGGTACTATTTTAGAAAGGTCTTTGAACCCGCCTTAAACACTATAGTGTCTTTTTTTTTTTTTTAAATCTTTTCCTAAAGCAAGTTAGTAAAGAGTAGGATGCTTTCTTTCTCTTGTTAGGCTATGCACTGACACAACATGATGCAGATACAATTGGAATTTCTTTGAACACTTAAATAGTCGGCGTCAGGAGAGGTAAAAAGGAATCATATGCTTAAATAATAGTTGGTGTGAAGGGG
This sequence comes from Uropsilus gracilis, assembly GCA_004024945.1. NCBI lineage: Eukaryota > Metazoa > Chordata > Mammalia > Eulipotyphla > Talpidae > Uropsilus > Uropsilus gracilis. Next base: position 62,667 of record PVHY01001858.1, on the reverse strand, counting down.
CGGTATAAAGGAGTCATAATATACAGACTTGTGATTAAACGGAGTCACTTAAGTTTCATTTTCTAGTAGAAATAAAAGGGTAGGAGGGAAATGATAGAGTTAGAGGGTAAGCATGGATCTTAACTAAATCTAAAGAGTTGCATAGAATTAAGTGTTTGAAGGTTTTTAAGCAGTGGTGTCATAGTAAATTTGTTTTCAAAGATAACTGACAACAGTAGCATATAGATGAAAATACAGTAAGTAGAAATTAATTAAGAAAATGAGCACAGCAGCTGCGTAGTAATCATAATGAATCATCACAGTGGCAAGAGCTAAGTGAGGCATCAGGAACTCATCCATTATTACTGGGGGTGCCAATTGATCCAGTAAGTTTGGAAAGTTTTGGGAAGAAGTGTAGCAAAGTCTATCTAAACAGACTTGTTTCTTAGCAACAAGTTTCACCTATTTTAATATACTCTTTAGAAATGCATGCTTATGTACACCAGGATACATTTTTTCAAATGTTTAGAATGGCATCACTTTGCAGTAGAAAACTCCATACAACTGAAATGGTTGTCGAAAGTGGTATGGTTAAATACACTGATGTATTCATGAGATCTATATAGCAATCAAATGATCAAAAAAGAGGCAACAACATGGATGAAATTTAAAAGCATAATGAAATGTTTATATGAAAGAAGCCAGACCTACCTAATCTGGTGATTCCATGTGTATATAAATTCCAATTCAAACAGACAAATTTAGTTAAATGTTTAGGAATAAATATTGATAAGTAGGACTTGGTTACAGGGGAAGAACTTCACCAAGCAAGCCTGGCAAGAGATTCTGAAGAAGATTCTGAAGTTATCGCAAATCTTTGCATCTTGTGGGAGCTGATGCATATACAATTTTCTCAGTTAAAGGTTTGTCAGTTTCTTTTTCAGGCGCGTTTGATCTCTTCCTCCCTCTGGTGTCTATTTATGGTACTGCAGCTTTTCGTGCTGCAGCAACTTGTCAGGCAGTTTTCTCAGAGACCCACCCCACACGCCCCTACCCACACAGGGATCCTCAGTGTGATGGTTCCATGTCAGAAACCAGTTCCTTAGATAGCTTCTTTGGAAAAAAGCCAGAATGATGGACATGGATTCCATTCATCTCTTTCCTTTCCAAGAAAGAAGTTGTGAGTTGGGCATGTCCTGATCAAGCTGAGCTGTGTCAGCCTGAAAATCTGCGGTGGGTAAAATGTGGTGACTTTACGTACCCATTTTAGTGTGACTGTTCTTGGCTTTGCTCTTCTTAAATGGTTTTTGGAGTTGTCATATAAGCTTCTTGAACCTTACGCTTGGAAAGATTCTTAGTTGGTATCTCTGACAGGATCTGTGGCTTTTGTTTTCCTGAAAATTAAAAAAAAAATTAATTGAAGTAGCATTGCACATAGTTTCTTATTTAATTTAAGTAACACTTCACATCACCATGTAAAAACTTTTTTGTTCCCTCTCTCCTCCACCCATACCTCAACTCATCCTCCACTACACTCAAAACTTAGATCAGAGCATTAGTTAACAGGATGACAGGTAGAGGGTGGAAGTTTAGGGTCAGGAAAGAGAGATGGAACATTTTCCCTAGCAGCAATTCAAGTTGCCTGTGACTCAAAATGGCTCAAATAAAAGTTTGAGCTCTATGTCAAATTTGAATTTTGAGTTTTACATGGAGTGTGGCATTTTAATTTTGGGATCAAGACTACTACATAGGACATGCCATAAAACTACCTATGGAGTATGGGAGCTGCCTCAGAGATGAGAAACTTGTAATTTAATCCTTTTACAAGTTAAGCTCTTTGCCCCTCGCAGGAGGAACAAATTGGGAGCTGACCTGAATAATCAGGGGACCCTAGGGGCGTAGCTGCCCCAGACCCCAGGTGTAGGAGTGCTGAAGTCATGAACTGCATCATTATTAAGAAAGATTTGGGAGCCCAGTCACCAGATTCTTTTATTTTAATTGTAAAGGACAATTCACTGTGAAGGAACCACTGGAAAGTCAGCAATGAGCTCGAAGCAAGGAAAACTTGATAAACTAGATAAGCTTTACAGTCAAGGAATAATCTTGGTGACCTGTAACCAACTTAGTTATCATGATTTCCTAGAAGATGATTGCTTAGGAATGTTTAGTAGTATCTAATGATAATCTATTTTCTGTTGAGATATTGATTTGTCTTCCATTGAGATATTGCCCTCACGTGCTCATGAAATGTCTCTCCTCACGGAATGTTGAAGTAATTCTTTTAAACGCTGTAAATGCTGCCTGAAATCTCGAATAAATCAGCAGATTACACTGCTCACTTGAGTGTGTGTGTCTGTTCACCAACCGCCGGCCCTGAAGTCTTTCCTGCCCAGCTGAACTCTGGTCCTCCGCGGCCTGTGCCCTTGCCCGGCCAGTCCGCGGCAATGGAGGTGGGGAAAGAATTAAAATGAAAAATTTTTTTCTGTTGTATTTTTATATCGCAAGGGTTGGTCTCATCTTAATGTGGGTTAAAAAGTTATGTGGCGAGCCCTTAGTTTTTTACTATGATAACTATCATGTCAACAAGTGATAATGCAGGGATTTGGGAGACAGTGTCACACTGGGTGTTCTAAGCAGAAATACAGATACAGAATACTTATAACATAGAAGCCACTTTACCTTTTAATTTTTTGAGTATTTTTGATATGATTTCTATTAACAATTATTAGTAAAATGAAAAGCATTCTATCTGTAAGCCATGAATTGTATATGTCCCAATTACTTGCACCTTTAGAGTAATATCTTCTGATCAATAACTCCCACCTCTGTCTTTAACATGTCATAATGTAAAATCTGTTTAAAGCCAGAACACAAAGGTCATTAATTCCTCATATACTATCAGCTGTGCCTTATTTGCACTCATGCTATGTACTTTGAAATACAAATATGCTTCACGTGTATTTGCAATGCAGAAAGCATTAAACTTCCCTGACAAATATCTAAGCCAACAACTGAGAAGGGTGTGAAGGAGGATAGAGCATGCAGGAGAGAGTTTGTGAAGAAGTGGATTGGACTAGACTTTGAAAGGGGAGTGAAAGGACTTTGCTATATTAAGAAGAATTCATTTTTAAAAATGGCTTCAATTTTATTTATTTATTTTGGGGGTAACAATGGTTTACAGCACTGTATATAATTCAGAGGACTGTTCACACCTCTCCAGATGTGTATCTGGAGAAATCACAAGATTTCCCTAAAAGTAAATAAATCAATTAAAATTTAAAAAATATAATAATGCATGAAAAGAGGGACACCAGACATGCACAAACACAGAAGAAAGATCATTTGAGGACACACCAAGAGGTGGGAGATTTGAAGAGAAACCAGAGTGACTGATGCTTGGATCCTGGATACCTCAGCTTTCAGAACTGTGAGAAAAAATTCTTTTGTTTAAGCCTTGCATGTCTGTGTTTTTTTATGGTACACAGTGGAATACTAGTCAGCTGTTACAAAGGATGAAGTCTTAGCAACAACATGGATGGAATTGGAGAGGATTATGCTAAGAGAAGTCAGAAGGAGAATGACAAATATCAAATGATTTTACTCTGATGTGGAATAAAAAAGAAAGTTAAGAAACAGACCAAAACAAAACAAAGCAAACTCCTGAAATCTGACTGTAGACTTGAGGTTTCCAGAAGGGGAGGAAAGAAGGAGGGTTGGGGAGTAAAGCCTGGAGACGATCCAATGAACAAGGTGGATTATTGGAGCTTTGGTGGAGAGCATAGTGTAGTGACCTGCATTTGCAGAGTTGTGACCCGGTATACCTAAAACCTTTTGTTTTAGTGGTTATTTTTTTTTCTTTGCAAAACTTTATAGTCGGTTATTCGTGTTCTCTTTTGTTTTCCTTGCTTTGTGAGCCGTCTATACTGCTTTACTCCCAGACTGCTTTTCTCATTGTCTTTGCACATATAGTGGTTTTTCATAGCAATTTGAAGCCTTGTTATGAAAATATTATTGGCTTCTCATATGCCCTATAAGTCCTCAGGACTTGCATGGATTTGGGCACTACACTTTTTTTTTTTTTTTAAGACTAGGTTTCACTATGTTGCCTGGGGTAGTCTCCAACCTGCGAGCTCAAGCAATCCCTGTCTTTTGCCTCACAGCACTTGGATTACAGGCACACACCACCATGCCTAGCTGGACATTACACTTTAAGATAGAATAATCTAAAACATTGTGGGGACTTGAGGGGTTCAGGAGCAAATGTTGAACCCAGGTGCCAGGCAAATGGCAAGTTGTGAATGAATGTCTATGATCTTATAAATAGTTGCTTAATCAATAAATGTGGTGGTTTGGGGGAGAATGGTGGGGGCTATGGAAAACACTTTTTTTCTGGAATCAACAAAATCTGCTTTAAAGGTCTAGCTTTGTCATCCAGTTGTGATTTAACCCTGCTAAACCTCATTTTCATAAATAAAATGGGGATGATATGTAAACTCATGGCAAACAAAAAGTTAAATTGAGCTAAATGAAATGTTCATAGACATTTTGGAACATAGAGGTGAAGAAAGCATGGGTCCATAAAATCAGTGATAGTTTAAGGGTAAGATAACAACATAGATGGAAATGTAGATTTAAATTAAGACAGATAAGTGTAGATACTGGATGTGTTTGCGAGTAATTCACTCATTCAACAACTCTTTTGTAAGAGTCTATTCACCAAGCATCAGGAGATTTTAGGCTGTTAAAATAAAATGTCTCTGAGGCAAAGAATATCCCGACTAGTAGAAAATGAGAGGAAAGACTACCGAAGTCGGGAAAATAGTCTGGTGGCTTTCGGAGCGCAAGGGTAAAAAATATTCAAATATTGGGGAATATTTTGGAAGATAACACTGAATAAAGAAAAGCAGAAATTCAGAAAATAACGCACAAGAAAAGAAACAAAACGATTTCCTTAGGGCAGGACACAATATATTCCCATCGCCTTCTTAGCGCAGTGGGCAGCGCGTCAGTCTCATAATCTGAAGGTCCTGAGTTCGAGCCTCAGAGAGGGCAGGCCTTTTGTTTTCTCGTGCTTATTAACTGCAGAAACCCACCGACCCTTAGAAATAAGTTTTAGATAGCTGCGATATTTGCGATCGGAACGTAGTTTCTTCTTCGAAAAGATCAAGAAGGTGAAATTGTGTAAAGGGCCGGAGTTTCCCGCCATCACCATTCAGCTGCCCTTTGAGGCGCGTTCTCAGCTCCGCTAGTCAAAGACCGTTTTCCTAGATGTTTGGAGCACGTCTTTCTGCAGCCTGGAGCTGGCTCCCACTAGGTGGCACTAGAACCCCGCAGTTCAGAGACGCCCTGAGACCCAGATAAACTACCCCGTGCCCCAAATATCCAGCATCCCCGCAAAGCTGAAAGTGACTGACAGCCCGTGAAGAGCAAGTGGCAGTAATTCCGTCTTTCGTCAGTTTCTCGGAGGGTCGCCCAGGGGTTAAGGGAATAAAGTAGAATGGAGATTAGACACTCGCAGAGTATAGGATAGTGAAGTTGCATTTTCTATGCCAAAAGAGATGGTATTTGAATTTCCTCTCTGTAGAACCTTCTTTTAACTGAAAGTTTGGGTTTAGATTAGACTGAGGTACGTAACTTCCAGCAGAAACAAAATAAACTGGAAAAGAAAACTTACTTTGGTGATTGGAATAAATCAGTTTTAATTATCCAACAATACGAAATAAAGTTGTGCGACATCTGGCCGGTTAGCTCAGTTGGTTAGAGCGTGGTGCTAATAACGCCAAGGTCGCGGGTTCGATCCCCGTACGGGCCATTCCTTTTGTTTAAAAATGCTATGATAGAAAAACCAAGGAGAAAAAGAAACTGTACACTCGTGTTCTTTTAAGCTTAATGGAAGAGAAATCATTTCACTGGCTTGTGCTTTTCGAGTTGTGACTGGGAGGATCAGATGATAAGAGGATTGTGTCTGGGAGGATCAGATAAGAGGATTGGTGAAAGGATCAGGGCTTTCCTGAGATTTAGTCAGGAAATTGGCATCAGAGAGTAACTTGGTAAAAGGGAATGGGAAACGGGTAAAAAAGACCGGGGCTTTTCATCTTTTCCTATTTCCCAAGGTATTCAAATATTTCGCAGTCCTGACTGGCTTTTACCATGACTTTGCCTTTTTAGTTATGCACCTGCTTACTTGCCGAAGCAGTGCCCTTTGCAATAGCAGGGCAAGTAAAGCTTCTCAGAGCAGCTTGGGCCCTTGCCACAGTCTTCTTCTTTCTTATTTTCTCATTTGCATACTTGATTGCAAAGGTACTAGATTTAAAGAACTGCCCATACAGAACACTTAACCTAGTACTGCTCTTGGACCAGCAGATTGTTAGACCCTAAGCCATTCTCTGGGAGACATCTCCTGACCCCCTTCCAGTTTTCTGAGGTTGGGTTGTATTTCTCTCAGAGAGCCAAAGACACATCTATTTTGTAATGCTGTCCAAGTAGTAAATGTCTGTTGCTCAGCCATCTTCCCCATTAGACTGTAAGCCTCTTATGAGCAGAATGCTTATGTCGAAGTATTTTTAAAAGTGCATGGATGACAGAATAGTAAGAGAAATGGAACAGGCTTGAAAGAGAGTGTGACTTCTGGTTAAATGGACCTCACAGATCTGTATCACCCACCTGTGTGATGGTCAGATGAGTGGTAGGCTAACATTTATGGTGTTTGGTTCCACTTTTCTGAATGTATATATCCCTGAGGTTTATTCAGTGTGCCCCTATACATCTCCAGGGTTGAGATGGTAGTGCCAGGACCAGGATGGAGCTTGCCCAATAGATCCAAAGTCAGGGAAAGTCGGAAAGATTGTGTTCAGCTGAGGCTGAGATGTGAGATAGCCACTTCACCCATTTGTAGTGATAGAACAGTAAGCCTAGTACACCCCAGACCCATAGTATCTATAGCAGTGAAATGACTGATTTGGGGATTATAAAACTTCAAATGGTCAGACAATTTAGAGTTCATGTTCACAAAATTAATATTTATGAAATCTTTAGCTTTAAACAGACATAGAAACAGAGAACTGTCATTTGCCTTTTCCAATAATTAAGTAGGACTTAATGTTGTACTGGTGCCCAACATAATCACACAGGGAAGGAAAGTGACAGGTTGCTCATGTCACAGGCTCTGTCCTTAGCACATAGATCTCATACTGCAGTTACTTCTCCTGAATTCTTTTTTTTTTTTTTTTTTTGAGACTAGGTCTCGCTATTTTTGCCTGTGGAACCACAGGCCCGGGGTACCAAAGACTGAAGTAATCCCCAGCCTCAGCTTCCCAGGTAGCTGGGATTCTGGATGCCCAACTATATATTTTTTTGAAACTAGGGCTCACTACATGCCCGGGCGGGACTCCAACCGAGATCCCTGGCCCTGGCCGTGGCTTCCTAGGCTGCCGCTTACAGGCATGCACCACCATGCCCAGGCCTTCTCCTGAATTCTTGTTCTCACAATCTTAAGGAAAAGTTCAGAGGCAGAGAAATGGAAACTTCTTTGGCACGAGGAGACTTAGTTGATCGAAAAAAACCTTTCTTAAATGTTCGCCCTCCCTAAGGTTTGCCCTTGCATCTCCTTGGCCATGTTTGTGTTACATACTATCTTGTCTAAACCAGTCCTTGTAAGAGAATTGAGACAATTAGGCTTAACTTTTGTCTCTGAGGTTGGAATCCACTTCCCCTGAAGAAGATGGTTGTGGAAAGAAGTTCAGGAATTGGATGAGATTATTTTTGTTGTTGGAAAGGGAAAATGGGAGGAATGGTGATCTTTGTTGAGGGGAAAATGAATAGTAACTGCTATATCCCATTTTATCTTCATTTAGGAAATAAGTTCTTAAATAAATATTTAGGAATTGCTGGATTCATTTTAGCCTCACACATCAAGCCATAGTCAGTCCATCTGTAATAGATCTATCTGTAACAGAAATAACTTAAACTACACCTCCAAATGAATGATGGATACAATGACATTAATAATACATAAAGATAAAAGGTCTTTTAAATCAAAATACCACAAACCAGGCTCAGATGTGAAAAGGAAGAAAATTACTCTCTCCAAGATTTGAGCTCCAGAAACTTGGGTTCTAACACCCAAGGGTTGACATACTGCCAACTCTACTGAGTTGAGTTCCTTTCTGACCTACTCACATTAAAAGTAAAATGTCAAATTATATTCTCTACATGCAGTTGCCATATCATTTTTCAACATTTAACCGCCACAAACGTTACTTGAAAACCAGTCTATATAAGCTAGTGCTGCAGCTATCACTTCACACCCAGGAACAGTGGCGTCCACTGTTTCTGGTTCACTAAACTTCATACTCTCACTCAAACCACGGGGAAGCCCAAAAGCTTAGAAAGTGAACTTCGCCAGTCATAGAGAATATTAAAATCACTCTCAAGTCCTTATTTGATAAGGACAGAGTGCATACTTCACTCTGCAGTCTTTTGTAATCCTCTTTATTTCCCCTCATCCCTGTGACCCAGAAACATGTCTACCATCTCAAGGGCTCAAACTCAAGGCCTTCAGTTTTTGATACTGGTACCATACCCGTTATGCCAAGATGGCAGTTGACAACCTACATGAATGTTTACAGTAAAGTATCAAACATCATTTTCCAAACACAACAATTCCAACAGTTTCTAACTTGCAAAGAACACAATTTCAATCAATATTAGTTGAAAATCTCTCCAGGAGATAATGCTGCACCAGAAGTCTCCTACATGCTGAAGCATGGAGACTAGGTCTTTACAGTGTGCACCCAATTGTAGGACTTCTGGGCTGTGGTTCTAGAGATACCGTTTTTTGCTGCTCTTGTGGTCCCATCATGTGTTTGATAAGAAACACAGGAGATGCCTAGTTAATATTGATATTGGATCAAAAGGGGGCAAACGCCACTAACCAGCAATCCACAGCACACACACAAAAAATCCTCTTAAAAACGGCTTCTGCCTTCTAGGTTTCCTCACCCGTATGGAGCAGTTGCTACTCAAATACAGTTGAACAACAGGGTTTTATTTACAAGGAAGTTAGCCAGGAAAACAAAAAGACTTCAAAGCCACAAGTGCCCAGTTATTTCACCCCAAGTATCATTTAGTCTGAAATTCCCAAATACATGTCCAAGATGGTGCCCCTCCAAACCTTCAGGCACCCGGCAAAGTCCAGTCCTTCGCCTCGGGTCTTCTCTACGCTTCTTCTCCAGTGTTCTGTGCTGCTCCACTTCTCCAAGGTGCTTCAAACTTTTTCCACAATTGCTGATACACAAATCAGCTTACTAAATCCCTGGCCATCTCCAGGTACCAGCTCACTATGCCACTTTACTGCAGTGCCACACTCTCCACACCGGCGACTCTTCTGCTGGTCACCATGGCTCTTTGCCACCCCCAGTTCATTCTTCAGGGGGTTTCCCCTGGCCAGGCCATGTGGGCCTGTTCTCTCAGTCCTTTTTGCTCCTCCTTTTTATGCACCCTTTCCATGTTTCTTGCTCTCCATTTTTCTATACCAGGGTATTTTGATGTCTATTCAATTTTCCACTGCATCCTCACCCCATATCAATATTAGTAGACTACCACCATGCTTCTCTGTGTAGCTATGCCAATGAGAAATGTTTTTATGTCATGAGAACAGACAGAAACAACTATTTTTTCTTAGTGCATATTTCCATATAGTATATATAATAATACACCAAATGGGTAGGAGGAGAGATAATTTATTCATATACTACCACAAAAGAGCAAATGCAAGTACTGAATGCTGAAGAAACTAATTAAACAAAAGCATGGAAGCCTTTAGGATGTAATCAGTTGTTAGTCAATATAATTTTAGGGACTAAAGATACAATAGTGATACTTCTGATCCTTTGAGATGTTAAAGCCCCAGTCAGTCCTCCTCCACACTTACCTGGAATCCTTCCCTCTCCCATGCTCTAGAAAATGGGGATGGGAGTGCTTTGCCATCACAAGGGTTCCCTTCAGACACCAGGCAATTCCCCCCATTACTCAGCTGCTTTGCTTGAGACTGATCTAACTTCACTCTAAGTCTAACTGCAGTAGTTTTTTGACTTTAACTGCACCAGGATCACTTGGAGGACTTGTTAAAATCACGCTGCCCCCTGTCCAGTGACTACCTTTGGGAACAGCTTAGCTTCTCTAGCTGGATTACCCAGAACACTTGGTTCTTTGGCCTGGTTCTGTGCACATGGGGTGGGGTTCACAAGAAAGATTCTCTCAGGGTTTTCAGAGTCACAGATACAACTTGAGTCACTGTTGTCTCAGGAGGCAGTAAATGATTGATTACATTTTATACGAAGTGAATTGCTTATATGTACAGTGGGCACCTTACAGCCTTATGACTTAATTTATCAGGAACCAAGAGCCTTATGATTTAATTTATCAGGAACCAACATGTTATACATAGAAGAAACTAAGAATTTTCTTAGGGTTTATGCTTTTGTATTAGCAACTTCAGCACACTTTTTCTCCAGTACCACACCCCCTTTCATCAGTCTTGTTGAAGACAGTGGGGCATTTGCTCTTTTGTTTTATAAGTCTAGAGGCAGATAGTCTACTTCAAAGGGCAAATAGGAGAAAGTTCAAGAAGCCATCAGGGATTATCATTCCTCCTTTATATACCTTTTTTTTATTGGAAATTTGAAATTTTGTGTTTTTTCCCCCTAAGTTCAATATTTTTTCTTTTTTTATTGATTACATATATATTTTTTTCTTACATTGTTGCATTCCTTATTTACCTTTATATACCCAGAACTCTTTGATAAACGACTCAACATTCTTCATTCACACATTACAGAATGTTTTTCTTTGGGGGGGGGTCCACATCATACGCATATGTACCTGGTAAATAATAATTAAAAAAAAAAGAAAGAAAGAAAAGACACACACACACACAGACAGCGTCGTTCACACCGTCGCGCACAGCATACCCACGTACATAGCATCGCGCACACCATCACGCACAACTCACCACGGCCCGCAGCGGACCGCGGCTACTTGTGTGTACATCAAGCAATGGGCGACCGGAAGTGGGCGGGGAACGCTCCAGTGGCGCAATCGGTTAGCGCGCGGTACTTATATGACAGTATGTGTGCGAGTGATGCCGAGGTTGTGAGTTCGATCCTCACCTGGAGCATTGTTTTCCACTCCGCCTGCTTCAGGAAAGCTTTGTTAGAGCTCTGGGAGTGGGAAACTGTCATGGAGACGTTGATGGCCCGGTGTTTGTGACAGACTCAAAGTTTCCAACATCCGCCAATTACAGATGACCTCACTGACAGTCAGCCTAAGGTTAGAGCTGACCTTTGTGCTACCTTAGATTTGATGTAATAATATTTTTATGTCATATAGCTTATAATATGTGAATATTCATTGCATGATAAGCACCACATATATTTTAATGCAAAGAGGGACTTTAGGCATACTCATTCTGCCCTGACAGTTATCATGAATTCAACCCATGTTTTTCTTGTAAATTGAATAAGCTTGGACAAATAACAGGATTCCTATGTGTCCTTGGTTTCCCCATATGTTAAATGACCTTTTCTTCATGACATAGGGCCCTTTTAGCACCAGTGTCCTTTAACTGGATCCACAGCAATAATGTGAAATTTGGTGTCTTAGGAGAACTAACCCTGGTCCCTATGCCTAGATCTCTGGCCAAATTATGATGCCACTTAACTGTATCAGTATTTGAGTAGATAGAAAGAATGGATTTCCCAATTGGTTCCTCTGTACAGCATTAGTAAATTAGAAGATTTACAACCAATTCAGTACTTCAGGCTAGACTTAGGGAGAAAAGTAACTCAGTCTCAAGTCTTGAGAGAAAAATGGGAAGCACAGAACCCATATGATTTATAACACAGAGACAGTAAACTGGTTGAAGGACACTGCATGAGAAATATTGCTTTTGCTTATGTCTGCATTTGTGGGGGGATGGAAAGGAAGCAAAACAAAGTTGAAAACAGAGGAATCTTAGAGGATCAGAGAGTATTGTTCAGAGTTGCTGTGAATCTGGTTCTCATAGGTTCCAGAGTGAATTCTCTTTCTGCAACTCAACAATATCCCAAAATGCAGGAGTCTAGGGCCTAAATCTGGAGGCTTGAGGCTCCATTTTGACCACCTCCATCTGTGTCCTGCCACCGTTAGAGGAGAGGGATGGATTGCAACAGCTCAAAAGAGCTTGGCCAGTAAATGACATGACACCCAGACCCACAGGAAATATATTAATCCTAAGTGTGCAAACTTCCACTTATTCTCCTCCCTCTGGTCTACCTCAAAGTGAAGTCATTCAGTTCTACAAAGGATCCTGACTCTGACCTGGTAACCCCGAGTTCCTTGTACTGGCTCTTTTAGACCTACTCTGTCCCTGTTCATCTTCTTTGGCAGACAAAACCAGAAAACCAGGAAAAACTAGCTGAAACCAAGATGGAGGCAGAAGTTAGACAAGGGTTAAGCACCACCTCTTTATCATAGTTAAAAACACCCCCACCAGGGCATGACAGAGCCTGTGAAGATCCAAGTTGGAAGAAAAAGGGGTGTGAACGCAGTTCCTGGAAGCCTCCCAGCTATTTCTCTGAAATCCTGCTGAGTTGGATCCTTTAGCCTCTCCCCTCCTGCAACACTCCCCATGCAAGACCTTACCAACAATTTCTAGAAATTTCATCAAGATGTCCCTTGCACCAATAGTGTCTTGACACCACATCAGAGACCAGGGATCCTGGGGAAATAATTTCTCAATCCTCAGGGAGATCATCAGGTGGAAGTTCCCTGTTCAATTACTGTGGCCCAGGCTCTCCCCCAGGGGCTATATGGCACCAAGCATGACCCCATAGCTTTATTTAGTACACTGGTAGCAGTACCTTTACCCTCCCCATTTGCCGTGTGAAGGAGGGGTCATTACCCTGGCCAAAAAAGGGAAAATCTGCAAACAGAGCCTTGCTGAACATCCCTGAGATCCCCTATTCTCCAGACTCCTTCTCTTGCTCTCTGTCACTTCATTCACAATAGTCATCTTGTGTCTTTGATGATACTATAGCTCATTTTGTTTGCTTATTTTATTTTTCTATTACTATTATTGAGGTCACATTAGTTTATGGCACTGTAAATGGTTCAAAGGAATAGGGTCACACCTCTACAGATGTACATTACCAGCCATACCCACCTCCAGAATGCCCATATCCCTTTACCATAGCCCATTAAGTCACCTCCCTGTTGCTTTCCACCTCTCTAGGAGTGGCATTTCTGTAGTCCTCTTTTTAGGCTTTGTTTTGGTTTAGCTTTGTCAGTTACACATGTGAATGAAATCATTCAGTGTTTGTTTTTTCCCTTCTGGCTTATATGACTTACTTAGCACAGTATGCTCCTATTCCCTCTATATTATGGAAAATAGCAAAAATTCATCCTTTTTGAATATCTGAATAGGATTCCATATTGTGTACATTCATGTCTTAATTTACTCATCTGTCCTTGGACATGAGGTTGTTTCCATAACTTGCTTACTGTAAACAGTGTTGCAATGAAAATAATAGTGCATAGTAAATCTCTTCAAATTAGTGTTTTTGTATTCTTTTTAAGAGTGTAATGGGACCCATACCAGTGAGGACCACTGCTAGATTATTTCTGCATAATCTCTTAAGTCTCTGTATTCATTACACCATTCTACTCATTGTATTCTGACAAAGACAGTGAAATTTATAGGGCACTAAGATGTAGACCTAGACTTGGGCTTTCTCTCTGACACTGAGATTCTTCCCATACGCAGAGGATACCATGCTCAAGTTACTCCAGCTCCATTCTTTGTGCTTCAATTCTGTCCAAAAAACTGCAACCATCACAAAGTGCTGCTCAACCCTGAGATTTTAAGACCAACCTAACTCTTCATTGTTCATCTCTCAACTCATATAAGTTCTTTTATTCATCTTCTATCTTCTTATCTACATATACATTCAGCTTGACCTTTATTTGAAGATTAAGTACATAGTGTAGTTTTAAGCTTCCTCTCCTCCTTATATGTCTAATCCAGTGACTCGGTTATTAATCACAAAATGACAAGAAAACTAATTCAGTATCATGGGTCAATCACTCTAATAGATGCTACATATATATATATATAGTATGTACATATATATATAATATGTATATGTGTGTATGTCAGGTAAAGATATATACTTCTGAAGACAGGTTATGCATTCTAGAAAAACAGGTAAGTAAATGGTTTCACCTTTTTTCTTCTCTCAAATTATTTTTACTGAAATTACTGATTATCTAGGCTTCGTTGTCATAAGTTACACAATTCTCTGAGAGACAGCTAGTTATTTGACTAGATTATCTTGAGGATGGAAATATATCACAGTCAAAAAATAAATAACATTTCTCAATCAATATTGCATTTAGAGGGAATGAAATAATATGTTTAACAATGTATCTTAGTATTTGACAAGGATTTATGGAAAAGTTTTATTTTCCCAGGAGCAGAGAGGGAGAAAGGGAGGGGAAAAGGCAATGAAGAAGGAAGGAAAGGAGAGAGAGAAAGATCGTGAGAATCTTTTTCTTTTTACTTTCTTGGTTTTCTTCTTACTTAGAATGCTGATGAAGTAAAGTAGAGAAAGCAGTAACTGTGCAAGTAAGAACATAAAAGCACATGGTGAGGATGGTGGGGTGGAGGCTAGTGGAAATCTGTCTTTCCCACTTACTAGATTGTCTATTACCAGAACCCTTCTTAAAATGCACAAAAATTTGTTCTTATATTTTAATTAACTTGATACTCTAATATGTGAAAGCAAAAGGGATCCACCATAACTAGCACAACCTTCATTCCTGGAGACCTCCTTGTAAAAGTGACTCCTCTTGTAGTGAGCTTGCCACTACTTAGCCAAATGGACATCCCTGCCGATGAGCACAAAAGGGGCTGAAACAGGCATAAGCAGAGCTTAGAAAAATTTCAACACTTAAAACTGTGTGATTCTTTGGCCAGAATGACCCTAAGTAGAAGGAGAAATGCAGTCTGCCCAATAGAAGAAGAGAAAACAGATCATGAGCATGAGAACACTCTGAGTCGCTCTCATCTCTGGGCCGGGGATTCCTTGCAGCCTGGAGGGCTGCAGATAAAGGACACACTTGTGATGCTGGTACAGATGAAAGGCCATGTAGCCCAGAAAGATGAGGTCCTATACAGTCATCAGAGTGAGGAAAA
Organism: Uropsilus gracilis; assembly: GCA_004024945.1. Lineage (NCBI taxonomy): Eukaryota > Metazoa > Chordata > Mammalia > Eulipotyphla > Talpidae > Uropsilus > Uropsilus gracilis. The sequence continues at coordinate 47,456 of PVHY01001858.1, read as the reverse complement.
GCCATTTAACTATTTACCCAGGTAGGAGCATATGACAATGTACAGTGACCTATTTAATTTCAGAGATGTTCTCATTGGGGATGGCTATGACATAGTAGAGAAGGTTAGCACTTATCAGGAAAATGAAAACCCAGAAAAGCAGGAGAGAGGAAGCACTTGCCATACAGACCTAGGCTTGAACTTTCTCCAGGAGGTGTTCCTGGGGCTAAGGGTGACAGCCTAGACCATGCTGAGGATGTAGGTGGTACAGATGGAGAGACCCTGGGCCACCCGTCCCCCATAAATCACAATTTTACAACCAGGATATTTCTAAGATAGAAATATGTGAGTATCTCTGCTTCCTTTGGTACAGATGATGATTGTATTTGCAACAGCCAATTGGATGAGGATGAAATCTATGGATTTCTTCCCAGACTCCATGACGAAGTATATAAATATCCTCCCAGTATAAGGAAGTTGCTCACAAGCCCCTATGCAATAAAAACAAAGGAAGAGTATTCCTAGGATGAAGGTACTCCAAATCATCTGATTCATGAGCAAAACAGGAAAAACTTAAGCGAAACAAAATAGCATTAAAGAGACATATTTCAGTTCTGTCAATTTTTCTCTGTTGATTCTAGTGAGAAGAATAGTTTTAGTTCTGAAATATATCAGTTTAAATGGTACCATCACGTACATGTCTCTGATCTCATCCTGGTTCTATGGATATCAATCCAGTCTGATTCTACTGCTTTACTTTTTCTAATCAGAGCAGCTCCACCTTGTAACTCAAGACTTCCTAATGACAGAAGCTTAAAGTGAAACAATTAAGATGGAAGCTTCACTAGGTTAGAAATTAGAGGTGGGAGTAGAAATGATCAAGGAGCCATCATACCTGCCATAGGAGACCTGTGGACATGGACTGTAGAGGGGAATTCAGAGGCATGGGCAGCCATCTTACAAAGAAACACCCATCCCCGAAGATTAACCCAGCAGACCTTAGAGCAGCATATTTCATAACAGACAAAATTCTACTTAGGAACTCTAACAAAATGCAGCTGTTGACCCAAGACCACCCACTTGTACCAACCCAGGTGTTTCTTAATACACCTGCCCTTTGACAATTCAGCTGTAGGATAAATGAGTTTTCAAGGTTTTTACTCTTCCATCATTTGCCTTAATGACAGCACCTGTGGTGTTGTGCCCTCCCCATGATTGTGTACACCCACCTGACCCAGTGGGTGGGTATTTACATGTGTGAGTGGGCATACCTGGGAGGCAGGTGCTTGGGAGGCGGAGCCAAAAGAGCTGCATCACCCTGGGGGAGGGGAGGGAAAGAGAGCACGAGGAGAGAGCTTGGGAAAGAAACCAGAGTGGCTGTTTCTTTGTTGTTCCTTATTAAAAGTTCTACAAAGATAATTTCAAGGGCTCCAACGTTCTTTGTCTGCTACAACCAGTGACAAACCTACTTGGATTGGGATCTTTACATGACAGTTGGTGTAGTCAGAAGGATGGTTTGACGCAGACAGACACTGGAACCTCTGAGACCTGGGAAGACATTAATTGGGTGGCTGACCATAAGCATGTGGTACTTGGTGGCCAGTGTGCTCCTCCAGGATCCACGATACACAGGAGGAGATGTGGGGACTGTGACGTTTGAAGCTTCTAGAGGGAAAGAGCCAGAGAAACAGACCCACCGCTGGAGAGATGCCAGACTCCTCCAGGGAGGAGAGGGAAGCTGGTGCCATGCTCCAAGCTCAACTGGTGTTGACATAGAAAATGAAGCACATGCAACCCATATGCCCCAGGGGTCAGACTACCGGGCCACCTCAGATGGCAGCGTTCACTACCTGGTGGACAAGTGGAGCTGGTGGACATGGGTGAGCAGCTCTGTCAGAGCAGGCCCCTGGTAGCCTGGCAGCTGCATCTATAGGGCTGGAGGCATACGGTATTGTTTGCATGGCCAGGAGATAGAGAGTGGTCTTGGGGACCCGGCACCTGTGGCTGGGAAAGTGGCTGCAGAACAGCCAGAGACCTGGCTGGGTGACTACACCTTGGTGGACTAGGTCACGGCTGTGGGGAGAACCATCTAGGCCAATGTGGGAGACATGCGGGAGACTGTGAATAGACTGCCAAGTACACTGAGCTGACTGGGGTCTGGGACTGGGGTGAGACAGGCCATGTTTAATGTGAAGGCTCAAGGCCCTGATGATGAATGTGTCATGGCAGGGTTGAGGACAGGGTGCTCAAAAGTGTCCCCTTATCCTTATTTGCGTCCCTTAGGGCAGCGCTGGCCCCAATATGGGGTGCCGGGTACATGATGTCACTGTGATGGTAGCAACTTGGAGAAGCAAGATAGCCAGCTGCTCAGAGGGGAACATGGGTCCTTGCTGACCAACCACAGAGAGAATCAAGAATCGTGAACCAGCTTCAGAGTCATAGCGCCTCAGAGAGTCCCCCCACCCAGATGTGGGTGGCTCTAGTGAGAGCAGGCTTAGATCCTGCTGATACCCATGCAGCCCGATATGTATGTCAGAGCCATGAAGGCCATGGTCAGAGGGCCAGTGGCTCATGCCCTTGAGATGATGGGCTGCTGGGACAAGGGGAGTGGGAAGTCCAGGCCCACACATGTGCTTTGAGCCTGGAGGACCTCTTACTACTAACCCCAGCCCAGGGAGAGGCCCTGTTTACCTCCGAATGGATTGAGAGTCAAGGGACCCATCCTCACGCTTGTGGTGCTGGTGCAAGAGCAAGACCAGGCACACACTGGCCCCAGCTATGAGCATCAGGAACAGGGCATCCCGCAGCCCCATCAGGGCCAGAAAAAACCTGTACATTACCACATTTGTTCTGTACCACAAAGCATAGTAGTTACCAGTTATGTCAAATTGTTACTTGTTGAAGTTGTAGATTTTTCTCATGCATTGTAACAAATTCATGCATATGAAGCAGTTGAGTATCCAAAAGAAGGGGAGAATGGGGAGGACATTCCAGGCAGACCTTGGTCTGAGTCTCACCCTCACAGAGCCTCTAGGACACATGGTGACAGCTTGGACCACAGTGAGGAGGCTGCTGGTGCAGATTGTGAGACCCCGGGCCACACGTTGCTGACAGCTGTTATCATCCAGGAATTTTTTCAAACCCAATATAGCTGCTGTCTTAGGAACTATATAGCAGAAGAAGATAATGATATTATCTTCAATGATATTATCTACAAAAACCAAGTGCATGAGGATCAGATGTATAGATTTCTTTCTAGTGCCCCCAAAGAAGATGTACATATAATTCACTAAAACAAAGACATTGCCCATGATGCCAGGTCCAGCCACAAGGAGAAACACTATTCCATTATTTCACAACAATCAAAATCATTTCCTCATTGGTAGAGAAACACTGCTCCCAGAAAGCACTTCTTGGAGACAGTAGGAATAATAACAACCTGTATATGGAAAGTATGTGGGATCAGAGGCTGATCTGGTTTCTGAGGGGGCCCAACCTGAGGGCAATAACTTATGATGTACAGAGTTGATGTTTACCCACAGGGTTCGATTCCTCTGTCCATGGACATTCCTAGTGAGGAAATCATGTGATTTGAAGTGCCATCTTGGAGATGAGCACGAAACAATCTAAATGTGCAATATAGATAATTTTTCTGTGCTCCACACCTGTCAACCCAAAATGCTTGTTCCGATTCCCACATGCCTCATTTCTATTCAATGTTTGTAAGTCTTGAATAAAAATAAATAAAAATAATATAACCTGAATGTCACTGTGTTCTTCACTTTATGAAATTGCCCCATCAGCATCCCTTACATGTTCAATTTGGATTAGTAAGATGATTCCTCCAACTACACATGTTCATGTTTCCATAGTTCTCTTTAAATACAAACATTACTGCGTGTTCACTGCTTACACATTCCACCAGTTTCCTAGTTCATAGGCTCAAATCAAACTGCATAGTATTTTGAGGTATGGATCCAGTTTTTTAAGCCTATCAGTCTGAGACTGGAAACAGGTTTGTGAACTGCAAACATCAGCTCCCTGGACAGGATACAACCTGAAAGGGGGTGTGGAGGAGCCTGGAGTGCTGCTCACAAGGATATCAGAAGGGTGATTTCCTGTGAGGCTTCTGAGGAGGCATTCAGGAAAGCCTGGTTCAGCTCAGGGCCTGGGGTGTGTGTCTCCAAGGAGAATTAGGAAAAGCTGACTGACTAGGGCTAATAAATGTCAGGAAATAGGGATGTTTATGACCAGTGTATACAGGAGAGGCTGGGTGCAGCTAGTGAACTGAGATATCTCTGGTCAAAAAAAAAAAAATTAAAGTGGTCACTGCAAGGGTAGCCATGTGACAGTCTCCAGTGTTGAGTTACCAGGGGAGAAACCAGGCTCTCAGGATTTCCGGTAGCCAGCTTGTCCTGTGTCTGGTCCAGCCTGGTCTGATTTGGTCTTTTATCATTACTCCAGGCTGGTTTCCCTTCTTCTCGCCTGGGTGAGAATCTGCTCCCCCACTACTAGCCTCTTCAATCTCATTTCTACCAATATTGTACAACAAGTGTTTAACAGTCTTCCTCCAACGACCCAGAGTTTTGGTCAAGCTCCCTTCATGTGCCCATGTCCTCTGTCCCTGGACCTGGTGTGCAAGTCTGCATTCCACTCCCTTCCCATGGTTAAGGGTAAGCAACACCTGGGTCCTTGCCTGGCAGGTGTCTGGCAGCCTTTAGTGTATGAACCTGGCTGTTCTGAAGGCAGGATTCCAGGCAGCCTCAGGACTAGGGAAAAATCACTGCCAGTGAGGAACCTTCATATCCTGCCTGGACAAGTGGGGAGAATAAGCCTGCTGCTTCTCAGTGTCCAGGGGAGCTTTCTCCGACCTTAAACACCCAGCATGGTGACATGATGCCTGCCCAGCAGATGTGGACTAAGAACAGAGGGGCTCTTTAGTCAAGGTGTTGGTCTGAGTCCAACAAGGCCATATCATGTCCTCCATGGGCTGCTGGACTTTCAAATTCTGTCCCCTTCGGTTTTGCTTGTGTCTGTGCAAAGCAGCCGTCACTCTGGCCTTCTCCTCAGGGCCCTGCCCTTCAGAGCTCAGAATCAGACTAGGCCTAGTTTCTGTCCCTGTCACTCACTTTCCTTTCTCTTTGATGGAATGCCAGAACAGTGTCAGAGGAGGAAGGGGTGACATTAGAAATGTTGGCATAAACTGCTGAGAGGGAGACACATGGCACACACTTCCCTGTGTAGAGCCTAAGCTGAATTCGATCCAGCTTCAAGTCAGTGACAACTACCATCCGGCTCCTCAGCTGAGAACAGAGATGGGTGTTTCAGGATCTGAGGTGGTGGTGGTGGTGGTAAAGTGAATGTGGGTGATCTCTGCTTATACCGACCCATAGTCTGGTTGTTAAAAAGCAGGAATTTGCTAAGGAACAACTCTAGTTTTAACCATAATTGATGTTAACAGATGCTCCTAACCTGGCTCACGGTGCATGAAAACTTACACACTTGTACAGTCTTTGCTAGGAGAAAGAGATAGGAAGTGTGGGTGCAGAAAGAAAATCCTCTAAACACAACTACACAACTGGGGACTGTGCGGTGTTGGAGGGATGACAAATATGGCCCATTTGCCTCTGAAGAGGCAAATATTTACCAGAAAGAATTTGTACAGGGCATGAAATGAGAGTGTAGACAGACATTGGAACAGATGAAATGGAAACTGAGGAAGCAGACTTTTCTTAGAAACTTTCAGAACTCCTACAGCTTGCTGATATCTGGATTAAATGCATGGGTTCCTCCTGTGAGAGCCCATCCTAGAGCCTCTTCCTGACTGCTGAATGGAAGTAACGTTTCTAGGGTTACTTTCGCTGAAACTGGTCCCCATCATCTTTGTTAGACTTTTCTTTTCGCCTCAGTGATTTTTTTCGCTCTCCATGAAACCACTCATGCACCTCACAGACCCTGAGCTCGTCCCTGTCATCTCTGGCCCCGCAACACACTCTCAAGTACCCTAAGAAATAGGAAGATCCTGGCTCAGTGACCTGTGAAAGTGCCTGACTTCATTGGGGAGGACGGCCAGCCTTGTCCACAAAGAACTGGGCATGGGCATGGTGTGTAGGCAGAGCCGGGTGGGTGTGCTCTCACCCTGTCAGGGAGAAGGAAGCCCTCTGCGAATCTGTCCCTGAAGGACAGCGTTCCCTTTCCCTCCACAATTACAAGGGTTTGACTCTGAACTTTCTCAGTCTTAATTAGGGTTTAATTATGTTTCTGGCAGGGATGTGCAGAGGGAAAATGCATAACAAGGGGAGATGGTGGACACATCATTTTCCACTGCCCTGCCCTGTCTTCACCGCCCCCAGGTTCAAATCCTAAATGAGATTTGGTAGCTGCTAAGAGACATGGAAGAATAATCACTTGCCCTTCTCATTCAAAGCCTTTTTCTGCCCAGGTCAGTAAGGCCTGTGAGATTTCTTGGTTGGCTCATGTCTCCACCCTGTCCTGGAAGCAGAGCCACTTGCTTTGACCATGCATGGGGCTAAGCTGAGGTGAGCGATTCATCCCTGCCCTTTTGATGTCTACCTGACAGCCTGGACTAAAGGGCTGACTATAAGTAAAACAATTACAAGAATTTTCAGAGGTCAATGGTAATTGCTCAGGGAAAAATTCAGTCTTAGATGCCATTTGATAGAGTAAGGAGAGGATGGGTTCATGAAGAATAAATGTGTCCAGAATGATGAAGGCCTCTTAGAGGCAGAGGTGGGAGATGAGTGTTGTGAGAACATTTGTCTGGGGTTTGTATTCACCTGCCCTGTCCACCCTGGGAAGTGTGAATCTTCCCTGTTGGGTGAGATTGCCAAGAAGACTGTTCATGACCTGAAGTTGTTTTTAGAGGTTCTGTGTTTAAATTAGGAAAGTTGAGAGAATCCCTGTCCTTACTTCCCCACTGCTCGCAATGATAAATATACCTAACTGGCATGTTTGGAGAGTCATGTCAGGACATGTAAAACCATATTTTAGGGTCCCTGATCTGCTCATTTCAGGAGTTTAGAGGTCTTGTCTGTAAATGGTTGTTGATACTCCACCTCCTCTTTTTTTAAAGATCCCTCCCACGTTAAAAGTTTTATGAACATTAACTTCAGCTGTCTACACAGATTCCTGTGTACAGGAATGACCTCAGGTACTGTGCAAAGGAATCGGTAAATGGTGGCCTAGACCTGAGGTCAGCAGTGAGCCAGCAGTTGCTCTCAGGACATTCACTCCGGAGAAGTGAGAATGCATGTAACACAGAGACCTGTGCACAGATGCATACTGCAGCTTCACTGGAATAGGGAGATCATGAAAGAGGCCCCAAAGTGCTGCAAAAGACCAAAAATTAAACTTCAGGGGGTACAAATACATAATGAAATGCGACCCAGCACAAAATAAGTAAGCATGTATACAACCATATCAGCCTGAAGACATACTGAGTGGGAAAAAACTCTAAATGTCACACATTATATCAACGTGTGTGTATATAGAGATAAAAGTTATAACTAAAACTACGCATTTCCATTTCAACAGGCACACCATTGGTAAGATTTAATAAATGCACATTTAAAGAAATACAATCCTGCCTGGCACGGTGGCTCGTGCCTGTAAGCTTCAGCCTATGAAGCGGCCGGGGCTTGGGATCGCGGTTCAAGTCCCACCTGGGGCCCGTAGTGAGACCTAGTTCCAAAAAAATAGCTGGGCATGGTGGCGCGTGCCTGTAATCCCAGCTACCTGGGAAGCTGAGGCTGGGGATTGCTTGAGTCTGTGGTACCCCGGGCAACGAGAGCCTGCGGTTCCACGGGCAAAATAGCAAAAACCTAGCCTCAAAAAAAAAAAAAAATACAATCCTGTCTCATTTAGTCTCAGACTGCTCCATTTGCCAAGACTGCGAGCAATTCCCATTAATCCATGTCCTCCATGTGGAATTCTTTATGCAGAGACAGATAACCATGTGTGCACCCTCTTTGCTCATTGTAGCTGAAATGACCATTGGGGATATATTCCTGCATCCTGCTGATTCCTCAAGCCCTTTCCTGTGGGCAAGAAAAGTAACTGCAGTCTCTCATCAGTGCCTTGTCTCCTGCAGGGACCCCAGCGTCCTGAGCACTAGCTGCTCCTACCCAGGGACCCAGTGTGGGGTCCCTTCCCTGAAGATGGGTCTCCCTTCTGTCAGGAAAGAGGCTGGTACCTCTCTGCATGCAGCTATCCAGAGACTGAGTTAGTCCAGGGAAACTGTGGTCAAATTTTAGTTCCTTTCTTGAGATGAAAACTTTACTGCTGAGGAACATTTTATTGATACCATGTAGCTTATTTGAACTGTCACCTTTTCTCCAGTCTTATGTTTTATACATCCTTCACTGATCTGGTCAAGTGATTTCTTTCTTTGGAAGTCAAGACTGACCTTGTTCTAGCATAACACCAACACTTGCCAAAGTATATTTAGTTGAACATGGTTGGTGATAAGAGCTGAGGGATCTTAAACAGATGAGCTTGGAAATAACTACTGTTTATAACTCTGTAGATTAGACTGAGTGGATGTCAGAGGGGGAAGAACACAAAAGAGGGACAATTTGCTGATACTTCCAACTTCCCTAAGAGGCAATCTCCCTATGTAATATTTAGATTTCGTCAGTTAAATACTTTTTTGCTTTGTCAACTAATAATGTTAACATTATCACTAAAAATAAGTTTAGAAATTCCTTTGATCCTATATGTTCCATTTGGAATGTACTATCATTTCTCCTTCATGAACAGATGTTCCTCATCCCCTTTTAGTGAAAAAATGAGATACCATCTCACAACAATGAAAATGGTTATTATACAAAAGACAAGTAGCAACAAGTATTGAAGAGGATGTGGAGAGACTGGAACAACTCATACATTGGGTGGGGGAGGGAGAATGTGAATTAGTAAAGTCCTTCTGGAAAGTGATGTGCAGATGCCACCCAAAATTAAATACAGAAAGTCCATGTGGTGCAGTTAGCTCAGTCATTTACCAAAGAAAACATAAAAACACTCATTGAAAGAACTATATTCATGCTTATCTTTATTCAAGCACTATTTACAAAAGATGAGAACTGGGGGGGAGGGGTAAGGAGAAAACCCAGTTCCTAGTTATATAGATCTGTGGATGCACAAGAGGTGACCCTTATGCTCAATGGCAAACCACTCAGCCTAGAAAAATGCTAGAATCCTGCTATTTGCAACAACTTAGATGGTGACAGAGGGAATTCAGCTCAGGGACACAAGTCAGATATAGAAAGACAAAAACCAGATTATTTCATTCATGTCGCATAAACAGAAAAGGAAAAAAAACCAAATATACTAAATGAAACAAAATGTACTATTTGAAATGCAAGACAGTTGTGGCTGCAGGGAAGGAAAATAGAAGGACTGCAATCAGTGAAGACAAAGATCATGATCTGTGAGGATACATGTGAACTTTTGGCAGTGAACTTCCTATAGTGTGTACATCTACAGAATCACATGATGAACACCTGAAAGTATAAGATGTTATAATGCAATGTTTCTTCAAATAAAAAACAACAAAAATAGTAAAAAAAAGTTTATGCTTTAATCATTTTGAAATAACTGATTTTGCTAAGTATTAGGAAATAACCCTATTTCTATTTATTTTATTTTATTTCACTTTTGTTGGTACATTCATTCCTTTTTCAGTTTTTGTTTGTATATAATAATTAGATGATTTCAAAGTCAAAAATTCAAATTTAATGATATCCAGACACCTTAGATCTAACTTTTCTCATATTCTTATCCTTATACAAACAACATTTTAAAAACATTAATTTTGATTGATCTGTCTTTTGACTGGAAATTATTGGTAGATACATAAGGTTTTTCAAATTTACTCACATTCTTTTCAATAAAAACCAACATATTTTCACTAATGATGCAAGTAAGAACCCATGAGCTAACTGACAGGGGCAGCAAAAGAAGATCCTTGAAAACATCTCTTTGCAATTCTTGGATCCCTAGAAGGAGGCTTGATTGTCTGGTACTATCACTCTACTGAGGGCAAAAAAAAAAAAAAAAAGAATAAATTCCTGTAAGTTGTAGAGAGTTTCCTACTTGGATACATGAAGTCAGAAGGAATTTCTAAAGCTATCATTCCCCCTTCATTCCTGGAGTGCCTCTTGTCAGTGAGCTTGCCAACATTTAACCAAACGGACATCCCTGCTGATCAGCACCAAGGGGCTGAAACAGGCATAACCAGAACTTAGAAAAATGTGAACACTTAAAACTGTGTGATTCTTTGGCCAGAATGACCCTAAGTAGAAGGAGAAAATGCAGTCTGCCCAATAGAAGAAAAGGAAACAGATCATGAGCATGAGAACACTCTGAGTCGCTTTCATCTCTGGGCCGGGGATTCCTTGCAGCCTGGAGGGCTGCAGATAAAGGACACACTTATGATGTTGGTACAGACGAAAGACCATGTAGCTGCTGCTCCAGCCCATCAGGCCTTGAAAGATGAGGTCCCGCACAGTCATCAGAGTGAGGAAAAACCACTTAACTATCGGCTGAGGTGGAAGCATTTTACAATATTTGGCAACTGGTCTCTCCGAGGACCTGTTGGTGCTTGAGATGGCTGTGATGTAGTAGAGCAGGTTAGAGCTGATCAGGAAACTGAGGACCCAAAAGAGCAGGAGAGGGGGAAGCACTTGCCAAGCAGACCTTGGCTTGAACTTTCTCCAGGCTGTGGTCCTGGGACTGAGGGTCATGGCCTGGACCACATTGAGGAGGCAGGTGGTGCAGATAGAGAGGCTCCGAGCCACCCTCCCCATATAAATTATAATCTTGCAAACAGTTTTAGTTAGGAAATTTTGCAAACTGAAAATTCTGATTATACAATTGTTCCCACTGGCACAAATAATGACTGCATTTGCAAGACCCAAATGGGTGAGGATAAGGTCAGTAGGCTTTTTCTCAGGATTCATGATAACATTATGTAAATGTCCCCTGAATAAAAGGAAGTTGCCCACAATTCCATATCCAAGACACAGAAAAAGCAATCCCTGGAGAAAAGTACTCCAAACCATCCAGCTTCATGAACAGAGCTAGGAAAAACTTTTGAGAAATGAAAAGAAGTAAGAATGAGTTATTTCAGGTTAGTGACATTTTCTCTCTAATATAAGAGTATACACCTATTTCTGCTGCTTTCATATCTCTGACCTTATTCTTTACCCTTTGTCTTTTTGCTTTTCTCCTGCTGCTAGTTACATGGAGATGGTGATGATTACAATTCAAAATCCAACCCAGTCATCTCTCATAAATGCCACACTTGTGCCTCTTCTTGTCTTTCCAGAGTTCTTCTATCTATCCTTTGTGTCTAAAGTTTGCATGACCTTATATTTCTCAGATAGTACTTTTGCCAGGGGTACTATCCCTCAGGAAATTCTAAGCTATACTTCTAAATGTAGCTCAGATGCTTTTTCTCCTGTACAGCTCACACCCAATTCATTACCTCACAGGGATGGAGTGTATTAATGGCCCACCCAGCATCTCTTTACCAGTCTATATACACTCATATCTCAGAGAATTTCAGTTAGGTCTAAGAATGTGTTGTCATTTCTTCACAGAATTATACTTGCTTAATCTTGGTGAGTTCACTAAGATGGTCAAAGAGTAAAGATGCCTCCTCCAAACATACACACAAAAATGAATGTAAAGCAAATCAGAGACCTTGTAGTAAATAGACTGACAAACTTGAGTTAAGGCCATTTACTTTAAGGTGATTCCTGAAATAAAAATGCTTGTTGGCATTTGGCTATTTTTTGGTTTGGTTTTGGCTTGTCTTTTTTTATTTGAGATAGCTTCTTGTTATACTTTCAATTCTATTCCCATTATCTTATGTATTTCTGCTAATGCTTTTTGTTTGAGGGTCACCCTGAGGGCAGTATATGATGGACTATTTCAGGTCATAGGCTGGTTCTGGTGGACTACATTGTCACCTTCCTTTCTTCCTCCAGGTTAAGTGATTTAGGTAACTGTTGCCTTAATATTCTTTATTCTGTTGCTTTGTGATGACCCTTTTAGGATTTCTTTCATGTGTGAGGTGGTATTGATCATTTATCTTAGTTTTTGTTTTTCCTTGAAGTTCCATACTCTTCCTTCTCCCTTGTTTGTTAATTGCTGGCTAAAGGATTATGGAGTGGAAGTCTTTTACTTTATATTAAAAATACATTATTTAAAATATTTACACAAGGATTGTACATAATGATCAAGTGGGAATCAAACCCTGCGATGCAGGGATAGTTTAATATATATAAATCAACTCATGGGATACACTTACCAACATACCAAATAGCTGTTGATAAGATTCAACAGCTATTTGTGATTAAAAACTCTAAAGGTAGAACAGGAAGAATTGCCCTCAAAATAAAGAAGGCCAGCAGACAATACGATGACTCAATGATGAAATGCTGAAAACTTTCCCCATAAGACCTGGCATGCCCATTGTCATGTTTGACTTAGTACTGGAGGTTTTTCCAGAGCTATGTGATAAACACAGGATATTCAGGCAACCCAAGTGTAAAATGATGTAAGACTATCACTATTCACACAAGATGTGATATTATGTATAGAACATCTGCTAGAACCTTTAAAAAGTTCTCAGAAACAAAAAATGAATGCATCAAAGTGATAGATTACAAAATCAACATCTACAAGTAACATGAGGCGAAAGAAACTTAAGAAAATAACTTCATTGATAATTACTCCAAAAAGAATTAAATGCTTCAAACTCAGCTCAACAAAGGTGATAAAATATATGATGAGAATCACAGAATGTTGTGAAAGGAACTAGCAATAAAGAGATGGATGGATACCCAGGTTCATGGCTGGAGAGACTCAATAAAATTGAAGTGACTATCTAGCCCAAAATGACATACAAATTTAACACAATTCCTGTCAAATTTCCTGTAGTATTTTTCAGAAAAACTGAACAAAAAATACTGAAATTTACATGGAACCACAAAAAGCCTCAAGTTGCAAAAACAACCCTAAGAAAAAGGAGAGAAACAGAGGTACCATGACCCTTCATTTCAAATTTTGCTATAAAGCTATAGTAAGAAAAACAATAACATTATTGTAATTGTTAACACAATGTGTTAATATTATTGTGGCATTAACACAGAAATAGTTACATAGAGAGTGAATTTGAATTGAAAATCCAGGTATAAATCCACACATATACTAACACTTAACCTATGATAAATATCCAAGAGCATGAAAAAGGTAAAAGACATTCTCTTTAAATCTGTGCTGGGGAAATATGCTTTAGTTTTCTCATTTAGTTCTATTGTAAGTTGGACATTCGATAAAAGAATGATGTTAGATACTCTCAAACAATAAATAAAAATAAATTCCAAATGGATTAAAGACTCATATAGAAGGCCTACAACAAATAAAATACATATTAGGAAACTTGGGTGATATGTTAAAATAAAAATAAATAAAATGTAGGATTACCTCAAGTTAAAACTGTTCTACGCAGCAATAGAGAATACAAGATGATTAAATAGACACTCCCCCAAATGGGAGAAAATATTGCATGTTATATATAACTAATAAAGATTAACATTCAAGATACATCTTTTAAATACTCATACACTTTAACAATGAAAAAGCAATAACCTAATGAATAAATGGGAGCAGGTAGGAACAAAGAGACTATCCAGAAACCAAAACACATATGAAAAAGTGATCATCCTTGCTTCTAATAAAGAGATGAAATCTAAAACTATAATGAGATACCACCTCACAGCCATGAGAATGACACATATTAAAAAAAAAAAAAAAAGACCCCAAAAAAAAAAATAAAAAAGACCCCAAAAGGTTCAGGAGAGGATGCAGAGAAAAAAGACTGTAATTAGGAATGTGAACTGGTGAGAACACAGTGGAGAGAAATTTGGTTTTACCTTTTAAATTAAAAATGGAACTACTGTACAATGTGGCAATCCTACCTCCTCCACAGATATCCACAGAAGAGAAACCATCAACAAAAACCCTATATACCTAGCTCCTGGTACTCACAAAGCAGTATTCCCAGTAGCTAAGACTTGGGAACTATTTATAAGATCTGAGACACTCTTCTCTTTGATGAGTTGAGTGGATCAAGATGTCATAGACATACCCCTGGAGTATTCTGCAGTCATAAGAAAGGATGAAATGCAGTCATTTTTAACAAAATGGAGAAAATTTGAGAAAACTGTGTGCAGCAAAGTCAACCAGAAAAAGAAAACCAAGTATTGATGCAGAGCAGATCTCTCAACAACAAATAACAATTTCAAAGGCAGTGGTGTCAGTGAACATGCTGAATTAAGAGGGGAGGGGAAGGGAGGAGAGGGACAGGGGGTGCAAGATGGGGAAGCAAGGTTTTGCAAGGAGCTTAGATGACTTGGCTTGGCCCCCACTGGTATAGATCAGTCAGTCCCCCATGCAGGAGACACTGACCTCTGGCAAGTCAGACTTCCTGATCTTCCACAGGGTTGGATCAGAGTGAAGTGGTGCCTTCCCCTGATTTTCCTATTCTTACTCTTCACTCCTGCCAGCTCCCCAGCAAATTACCTAAAAGATTTCCCAGTTCAGTGGACTCAAACTGGTCTGATTTTCTGTGTCCAATCTAGTGATGTTTTTCATGCAGAAAGAAGAGCCCCACTCTGTAGGTCAAACCTCCTCAAGCCCTCCCAGTGTGATTAGTAGCTACTTCATAAGTCATGGTGCTGCTTCTGCTAATCTGTTTCATACTGTAGTCAGATGAGCTCTGGGAACATCAACCATCCCTTTGCGCTACTTCTTTGAAACCACATGTGGTTTCATCCGTCAACCTTAAATCTAAACATATACCTCCGACCCGCAGTTTGGCCATCTCTCTTCATACCGTTATTTTTTATGTACTTCCCATTGCTCCACAAACGTGCATTAACTTCTGATGCGGAACTGCTCTTGCCCTTGACCTCCCCCTGTGGACAGCTCACTGCTGCCTCCTCACACATGCGCTTAGAATTTACTGTGTGATGTTCTCCAGCTCCATGGACCTATTGCCTTGAGCTCTTAGCCTGTTTCCTCTCTGACTTAGCAGCTGAACCCTGGGTAGAGGTGCCTCTCTGTCCAGTATCTGAAAGACCTAGGATATAGCACGTCATTAAATGCTCAAAGATAGGTTGTGAATAAATTATGAAATGAGGCATATGGTTCTGGTTGGAAAGTTGCATTAAGCAGAGAAATGAGTTTACAAGCCAAAGTGAAGAGAGATTTGAATGGACAGAAGCTACCTTGTGCCAACTTCTTGAGGAACAGAGAGAAACAGGTGATTTTGGGGGTGCTCTAGGGGTGATGAGGTATCCTTCCCCAGTTCTGGGACCTTGCTCCTCTTAAGTGAGAGAGAGAGAGAGAGAGAGCCAAATCCTAACCAGTAGACCACCAGGGAACTTGCTCCTCTTAAGTGAAAGAGGAGGCATCCTGCTCCTCATACCTGCCCTGCATACCCTGCCAGCAGCCTACCTGCCAAAGGCAAAGGCAGCCATAGGACCAAGTCATAGGGTTCAGTACACTCACCTGGCAGTGGAGCAGCAGGGCTCTGGCTGGGTCCTGGACCAGCAGAGACTCCAGGTCCTTTATCTTCCCTGAATCCCAGTTTCAGCCTCCCTCTGCTGCTGTCAAGGTGTCAACCTCACCCTGGGGCGCAGCCAGGGTGCAGAGCTCCTGTGCACAGCATCCACCTCTGGGGCACAGCTCTCATCCCTGGTTCTTCCTCATTTGCTGGGTCCACAAACACCCTCAGCCCAATTATAGGAAAAGTCAGTAATGAGTGGGATGTGGGAAACAGGAGCAGTTCCCCAAGCACAACTGGGGGAGAACCCAGCTTCCTGGAATCTTCGCCACCTGCTGCACTCCACCATCAGCCCCCTCTCCCTATCAGTGGAGAGTTCAGGGACCATCTGGAAGAATCATATGAGCAGCAGAAGTGCTTACTGTCAGAGAAGCTGAAACTCCCCTCTGTACTGATATAGAAAGATCATGGAACGTCAGAATCAGAGTTCACTTTACTTTGAACTGTAGCATCTAGAGTGGTATTGGAGATGAGCTGAGAAGTGTAGTGGTAATAAAGACTCAACACATTTCCATCATTGTTCTGTTCTTATGGTGAGATCCCCACTCTTCAAAAACTTTGATTCATTTTGTATTTTGAACACTTCATGCATATTTTTATTTTGTAAAGTGAAACAACAACTTCCCTTTATATTGTAAATGGAAAAAACCTAGGCTAAAAAAATTATCTGCCAGATCTGGTCCAGCTCTTGTTTTTTCTTTTTCTTTTTGATTGCATATATATATATAATATATATATAATATATATATTATATATATTATATATATAATATATATATCCTACATTGTTGTACGCCCCAAAGTTCTCCCATCACCTGGTCACCCGTATACCATTATACCATTATTGTGAACTCTTGTGCTCATCCCTCCCCTGAATTCACCCTCACTCCCTACCCCCTTCTGTGTATGCTTTAAGTCTATTATCTGTTTGTTAATTTAATTTTGTTTTGTCTTTTCATTTGTTTTTTCTATATCATGCATATAACTTAAGCCATTTGATATTTATCTTTTTCTTTATGGCTTATTTCAGCAAGCATGATTCCTTTCACCTCCATCCATGTTGCTGTGAACAACATGAATTTGTCTTTTTTGATTGCTGAAAACTATTCCATTGTGTACATATATCACAGATTTTTTTGATCCACCTCTCTGTTCCAGGGCATTTGGGTTGTTTCCATATCCTGGCTATTGTAAACAGTGCTGCAATAAACATAGGTGTACAAATTTCCTTTTAAATTGGTGTTCTGTTGTCCGTGGGGTAGATTTCCAGAAGTTTGAGGGTCCTCCAAACAGTTTTTCATAGTGGTTGGATCAATTTGCATTCCCACCAGGAGTGTAAAAGTGTCCCTTTCCCTCCATATTCTTGTCAGGACTTGTTGTTGCCAGGATTTTGTTTTTGTTTTGTTTTTTGGCCATTCTTACCAGTGTGAGGTACTGTTGTATTGTGGTTTTGATTATAAGTGAAGTTGAGCATTTTTCCATATAGTTGCTCACCAATTTGTATTTCCTCTTTGGATAAACTCTTCTGCCCATTTTTTTGACTGGGCTGTCTACTTTATTTTTGTTGAGTCCTGTGAATTCTTTATGTATAATCTTCGATATCAGTCCCTTATTAGTTGTATGAAATACACATTTTTTTCTCACTCAGTCAGTTATCTCTTTGTTTTTGGTTATTTTTTTTTTATTGTACAGACGTTTTCTAGTTTGATATAATCCCAGCTGTTTATGTTTTCTATCATTTCCTTTCTGCAGCTGCCTCCTGAAAGGTATTTCTGCAGTACAGGTCATAGAATGCTTTGCCTGTTTCCTTTTATGTATTTAATGGTTTCAGATCTTATGTCCAATTTTATCCATTTTGAGTTGTTTTTTGTGCATGATGTGAGAGAGTGGTACAGATTCATTCTTTTGCATTTAGCAGTCTTGTTTTCCTAGCACCATTTATTGAAGAGACTATCCCAGTTCCATTGTATATTTTTTGCACCTTCATCATAAAGTAGTTGATCATATATGAACAGCTTTATTTATGGGCTTTCAATTCTGTTCCATTGGTCAATATCTGTTTATATTCCAGTACCATACTGTTTTTAATTATTATGGCTTTGTTGTATAATTTAAAGTCTGTATAATTTAATACTACCATTCTCTCTCCTTTTGGTCTAGAGGACTTTGGCTATTTAAAATTTTTTTTGTTATTCCACATGAATTTCAACAGTGTTTGTTCTATTTATTTGAAGAATGTCATTGAAATTTTTATTGTAACTCTATTGAACCTATACATTGCTTTTGGTAAGATGGCCATTTTGATAATGGTAAATCTTCCAATCAATGAGCAGGAAATGTCTTTCCATTTATTTGTGTCTTCTATTTCTTTTAACAATGTTTTATAATTTTTTAGGTTTTTCACATCCTTTGTTAGGTTTATTCCCTGGTATTTAATTTTTGTTGGCACAATTGTAAATGATGTGATTTTCTTAATTTCTTCTTGATTTTTTTTTTTTTTGCATATGAGAAGGCTACTAGTTTTTGTGCATTGATTTTGTAACCTGCTACCTTACTCAACTGGTTTACTGTTTTTGTTATTTTTTTCTGTAGAGTTTTTAATTATATATATATATTTTCTATATCATCTGCAAACAATAATGATTTTACTTCTTCTTTCTTTATTTGGATCCCTTGACCTTCTCTTCCCTCATTGCTCTAGCTAATACTTCAAATATTATTGAAAATCAGTAGTGAGGGTGGGCAGCCTTTTTTTTGTTCCCAGTTTCAAAGGGAAGGCAAAAGCCTTGATTCTGAGAACTAGTGCTATGAAATAATTCATTTGACACAAGGATATCACAAACTTCTATGACAACCTAATGCTCATACATATTTTAAGGGATAAATCATGAAAGATTAAAATTAACTTCTTCCTGTGTCATAAAAATTAATCTTTTTGTTTTTCTTGTTTTTCTTCCCTTCTATGTTAGGTAAAAGGAAACAATCTAAAGGTACACATATTCCTTTAACCTTTTTTGATATTTTTGGGTCACTAGAAGAAATACTGGTTTTTCTGCCTCGTTTTCTATGGAAAAGTACTGACCCTTTTTCCTCTGCCCCAGCTCTCAGTCAAAGCCCCAATCACAGTTTGCGTGGGGCTGTCAATCATGATGAAGGCAGGATCCCCACAATTCCATACCTAAATATCTCTAAATTTAAAAGAATTTATGTTAAAAATCAAACAAAAGGGATTTTCCTAGTAAGACTGCATTCCATCACATATAACACTTGTATATTCTTGAGAACTTGTAACAGTGTGAGCTCCAGAAAATAGGGAGTTTTCAGGTTCCCTACCCCAACTAGGAAAAGGGGAAACTGAGCCAGTAGGAGATTTGGAGCAGAGACAGGTGAAGAAGACCTGTTCAGAGGACAGGGGAACATGGAAAGAGATACATGGAGGTGAGATATGTAGAGACATTTGGAAAGATGTGGGCAAGAGACATGTGGGGATGCTGACAATGGCGCCTTTAACTTGAGCTTTCCTCTGATTCTACTACGCCTTTCATCCCACTTGCTGGCCCTTTCTACCCTTTTACTATGGCTCCCTACTAGAAAATGCCTTAGATGTGTGACAAGATTTTGGCCTCAGTGACCCCATTTGGGGCCAGCTCTCTTTGTCTGGACATTTACCCACAAGGGAACAGATAACATCACTATACACACTAATCCTATTAAAATCCTTTTAAACTAATGATCTGTATTAATGGATGGCAGAATCCCATTATAGTTTGCAAGTTTGGGGATCCCAAAATGCCCCTCAGTCTGCACCCTAACAGTAACTTTGGGAATGGTTTCTTTCTGAAGAGTCTGGATTTTAAAAAGCTTTGTTTGAAGAGTTTAATGCCTGTTAGCTTTGACTTGAGTAAAACCCTCTAGGTAAAACTGCCTTAACATTTCATCCCAGCTTACTTTTTATAATGAGTTGAACAAAGACAGTTCAGCATCAGGCAGGCCTTCCTGGTTGCCTAAAGACTTAGAGTCAGCTTATCTTCCAGCACTCTTATCCTCCTGGACACCTGGCCTCTTGATCACCCTGTATGTAGACAATCAGAGTACAAGAACTGTACGCACCCATGCAATCAGGGAATGAGGACACCAGGGCTGGCAAGAAGCAGGTTTATTGCTACCTGTACTGACTCAGTGGATTCATATCCAAAGACTGAGAGTAACCCTGCTGGTAAGTTAAGGGTTTATATATACTTTACAAGCTTGGTGTTCCAGATGGGCTGTCATTGGTGGTAGCACATGGCCTGATGTGGTGAAGATAGAATGAAGGTTAAAGGAGAAACTGGGCTGCAAACCAGTAAACTGAGTCAGTCAGTCATGGGTTGTTTATTTAGACCCCTAGGCTGTATTTCTTAGGTTACTGGGCTTCAGTATACTTCAGCTTATCATGCTTTACTTGATTAACATACTTTACTCCTTCCCAGGCTACTGAGCCTGGTCTTCCAATAGCCCTGGCTCCCTGGAACCAGATGTGACCTTGTACTGGAAAATGAACTCATAGCAGACAGACCATAAATAGTGTGTGTGGGAAGATGACCCTCTGTACCATGCACACTGTCTTCTCTAGTCTTCTCCCCCTCTTTAGCCCCTACAGAAACACACCTGAAGACATCACTGCTGAGTCTTTATTTCTTTTAGTGTCTACAGGTTGACCTGGGGTTTGACTTCCTGATGAATACTGGAAACTCTTGAATGGTGAATGCAGCTTCTTTTGGTCATTGTTCCTACTACCTCTCTACCTCTTTTCTCACAGAGCTATACAGGAAGGCTTATGATGAAAGCAGGCAATTAGGGAAAATGAGTCCCATACCCAGTCATGGCAATTAGGGAAGGGAGAACCATACCCAGCCATGGCAAACAGGGAATGATAATCATACCTGGCCCAGGCAATTAGGAAATGAGGACACCAGGGCTTGCAAGAAGCAGGTTTATTAGTACCAGTGCTGGCTCAGAAGATTCATATCCAAAGACTGAGTATCCCCAACAGGCAGTTAAAGGTTTATATATACTTTACATGTACAGGTGTTCTGGGTGGACTATCACTGGTGGTAGTACATGGTCTTGAAATTGTGTAACAAAACAGGCAAAGCAGAGAACTTAACTAAGTTTACAATTGGAAGCAGCTGGTCACCAAACCCAGCCACTAATCAGGTTTTTCACAGCCTGCACAAGAGTAGCAAGACCACACTATCTTAAAAAGAGGTAAAAGCAGATTTATCATTAAAAGACAAAATAAACAAAAGTCACTGAGCAGACCCCTTTTGATTATCTTACCAATCAGTTCAGTCTCTAGTACAGAAATTGCACCTAGCTCCTTCAGCCATGTGCATCCACAAAATGGTAGCTGTCCCACCTTCAAGCCAGATGAAAAAGCCAAGATGGGTCATTGATCCCTCTTCAAAAGCAGGAGATTCAGATCCAACAAAGAAAACCAGGATGGTGTCAATTCTTCTCCAAAAGGCACAGCTCCAGCATTCCTTCATCTTCAACTCTAAAGTGGCTTGAAACCTTCAACACTCACCCAATTCAACAGAGGCAACCATTTCAGACTTCTCATGATGAAAACAGCAGCACAGAAAGTTCCCTTCAGGCCTCTAAATTTCCAAGCTTTACCATTTCAAAGTTAAACCAAGTTCTCAAGCACCAAATTTTCAACTCAGCTTACACAAGTTACAAGTTTCTCCAACATGCTTCCCCAGGCTCCTCACTGGCCCAGGCTGAAAAGGGAAGCCCATAGTGTGGTTTCCTTCCCTGTCCCACTGCCACACATGGCAGCAGCAGCAGCTCTGAGACCTCCAGTCTCCCTACTGATCCTCTCTCTCCTCTCCACCCCTTCTCTCTCTGTGTCTCTCCCTGTCTCTGTCTCTGTCCCCTCCCTAATCCACTGAACCTCTTCTCCTCTTTGGAGAAGGCTTGGTTTCCCTTCTCCAAACCTTTACCCACCAGACACAATGGCTGCTATTCCAGTGTACCATTATGATGCTGGGGGGCCACAACCCCCTCAATTTCACCATAACCCCCCTATTACCATTGATTATAAACAATCACTTTTTTTCCAGTGTACCCACCTGGAATTTCTTTATAAAACACAAATATACAAATGTTCCTTCACTTTTCACTCATATGACCCCTGACCACATGTGTGGTCCCAATACCCTTACCTCCCAGATACCTTTCCTCTGGTACCTTGAAAGCCCTTAGCAGGTGTGCTGACAGCTGTTGACCCAAGAAAAAGAGGCTGAGTCTAGAAAGTGAGGCCAGCTACTCAAATCTCTGCTTTCATCACATGGTCTTGTCACTGACTGAGCTGCATTTGAACAATCTGTGGAGTCCAAGAGTTTTCTATTTTGTAAGATGGATAGAAAACGAGATAGCACTTTTCAAATTATGTTTGAATTACAGTTAAACTTATAGAAAAGTAAATTTAAATTATTTGTACTATTTACAGTATAAATCTGGAAGTCTAAAAATTTTGTTTTTTAATTTTAAAATTCTGTGCTTTTCTTTGCATTCTAAAATATCACAAATTTTTAAAATTTAAAGGTCTGTTACATTTTAATTCTAAAGTTCTTTATTTGTTTTGTTTTGGCTAGAAACAGTACATTCTAGGGAGAATATTTAAAAGTATACGTAGTCATATATATGTTATAATACAGAGAGATACACTCTACAGATTAAAACCATCCCCACTTTCTAAAACAGACACATGAACTCTGTCTCCTATAAACAATTTGATGAACATACATTTAAATGGATCAACTACTCCATGTAAAATTAAATGACTTAACTTTTTAACATGTTGACTATTTTGTTCATTCATTTAGAGAAGTATTTTAAATATACCCTAAAAAATTGAATTGTAAACAAGCTCTGGGTGAGAATTGAGAAGGTATCACAGGTGTTAGGGAGGACTTCTGTTAGGATCTTGTTCAACAGAAGTGGAAGAGAAGAGAGGAAAGGAAGAAGCGCTTGGGGGAGACATGGAGTTTAGACTGAAACCTTCAAACCATGAAAATGCTTTGGAGAAGAACAGTTAATAAAAAGTTAAATGCAAAGAACATGTTCTTCTCAGACTGAGGAGACAAGCTCCTGTTTGTTCCTGTAAAATCCAACCCTGGTGGGCCAGGATGACCTCTGAGACCAGGTGGTCCCTGGGGGAGCTGGACTGAAGGGTAGGGGCATATGCTGATCTCATTCACTGTGCCTAGAGGACTTAGCATAGCCAGGGAGACTTTGGTCAAGTTTGTACTGGGACACTATGAGTAATGCTATCAATATAAGAATATAAGAATGCATTTATTTTTTGAAACCATATGCAGTCATTGAGGATGTGCAAGAAGGTATGTTGATTCATGGAAACATTCACCTTGAGTTCATTGGGAGAAGCCTGACTTATGATGAGATGTTAGTAATGATGGCAGCCAGTAAGCTTGCTTATCTACTCTTTGAGAAAACTCAGGCTGTTGATAACATAACACTGAATTTCTTTCTTTACCCCTTCTACTGGGTACACCTCCCACTTGCCAGCTCCAGGAAATAGAAACTTCACCCTTAATGTGAAGAATTGAAAAATTAAAATGTGAAAATTACAACTTCTTTTGAGAATTTTGCAAAAGGATGATACTCTAAAGTTATCAGTACTTAGTTGTCAGTTGTATAGGTTCTACTGAGAAAATGTTCCTCTTCAAGGTTTGGTGATCCTGAAACAGAGTGAGTATCAAAATGGTGCTGAAATGATCTGCTTTGGGCTGGTGGTAGTCCCTTCTACATGGTTCCTCTGTTATATGTTGTCAGGACATCAGTGTCAGATAGTTTGCTTGCTTCAGATATAGCAAGGTCTCCCAGAAGCTCTCCAGGTTTCCTGCCCTTCACCTGGTGTGAGCCATTCTTCCAGATCAAATCTTAGTTCGATCTGGAAACAACCATGGGAAACAATTTCAAACATATAATCTGGACTTTAGGATGTTCATTGATATAAAGACATCATTCTTTGAGAACTTTAGTGTGAACAAAGGGTGATTCTATCTGTAACATTTAGAAAAATAGAAATATATCATGACTTCTACCAATATATTCAATGGAAGTGACTAGATAGAATTTTTGTCTACTTTTGTACTTTGTATCCTTTTTATCTTCAACTTTTTTATCTTTGTCTTTAATGTCTATAACTTTATACTTTAATCTCTTTTTCTATTTTTCCTTTATATTGAAAATTAGTTTCTAATTTCATTGGCATATGAAGTTCTTCATTTTATAGTATATATCAAAATAATAATGATTATTATTGATTCTTAGTGATTCTTTTTGTCTTTACATACAAACCCTTAGGAACATACAAGCATGCTTTGCTTCATGAAAAGATGTTCATCATTTACTGATAGGGAAATGTAAATCAAAATGACAAGATACCACCTCACCTCTGCAAGAATGGGTATTATTCAAATGACAGGTAAACATGTGTTAGAGAGAATGTGGAAAAAAAGGAACTACTATACCCTGTTGGTAGAAATGTACTTTAGTGCAGCTATTATGCAAAAAGTATGGAGAGTCCTCAAAATGTTAAAAATTGAATGTCGTATATCAAGTTATCCCAGCTCTAGCATTTAAAATTTAAAAATACAAAAACAATAATTATTAGTGAAAACAGTAATTAGAAAAGATGAAGCTTGGCTGTTTGCAATCATTTTCATGGACTTAGAGGGAATTAAGCTAGGTGAAAATAGTGAGACAAAAACATTGTATGATTTGCTCTATATGGTATAGAGAGAGCACAACAGGTGAACTCAAGAAAACAAAAATAAATTTTGGGACAATAGGACAATTAGTGGTTACCAGAAGAAAGGAGGGAGAGGACTAGTAATAGTGAAAAGGGGGCAATGGTGTGAAGGTTAGACTTGTATTGACAGCTACATAGTACTCATTAGTCTCACAGCGAACACCTGAACCTTACACAGACTCATCATACAAAGGTATGTCAGTTAAATGATGAAAATAGAAAAGGAAAAAATGGTTTAAAAAGCTTAACATTAAACATTTGCAATATTCTTTGTATGGCTTTTCCAGCAAGTAATACAAAATTAGTTGTGTGTTTTTCTTTAAACTTGCTTTACATTTGGAAGTTGTAATGCCTTTAGTTTTTAAAATTACAAGCAGTATTCCTGTGACTTTAAAGTCAAATATAAAACAAAGTCTGTCCAGCCATCATGGACTCTCCATTTCCGTACCTTCTTACCCCTGTTTGTAGACATCATTGTCAAAAAGAATTTTAACTTTATTTTCCTTTGATAGGAAATTATAAACTATACACAAGGGTATTTATGTCTTCAAATTATTCTATTCAAAGAAGAAAAACAATATATTCTCACAGCATAAACATAACAGCCCCAGGATGGAGACAAAAGCATGGGAATCTGTTCATCATCAGTTTTGCCCAGTATGATAGTCTCATCCATGAAGGCAAAGGAACTCTTCTAATGAACACCTCCTTCCTCCATGGAGGAGAGCTCACCAGCATTTAGTCACACGGACATCCCTGCTGATTAGCACAAAGGGACTCACGCTGGCATAACCATAGATTAGAAATATTTTAATAGCATAAACCGTGTAGTTATCTGACACAAAGGAACCTAAGTAGAAGGAGAAAATGCAGTCTGCCCAATAGAAGAAAAGGAAACAGATCATGAGCATGAGAACACTCTGAGTCGCTCTCATCTCTGGGCTGGGGATTCCTTGCAGCCTGGAGGGTTGCAGATAAAGGACACACTTGTGATGCTGGTACAGACGGAAGACCATGTAACTGCTGCTCCAGCCCATCAGGCCCTGAAAGATAAGGTCCCGCACAGCCATTATAGTGAGGAAAAGCCATTTAGTTATTGGCCCAGCTGGGAGCAATTCACAATATTTGACAAGAGGCCTCACTGAGGAGGTGTTGGTTCTGTGGGCAAGTCTGACATAGTAGAGCAGGTTAGCGCTTACCAGGAAACTGAGGACCCAGAAGAACAGGAGACAGGAAAGCACTTGCCATACAGACCTTGGCTTGAGCTTTCTCCAGGAGGTGGTCCTAGGGCTGATGGTGATGGCTTGGACCACGCTGAGGAGACAGGTGGTGCAGATGGCAAGGCCCCGGGCCATCCTCCCCCCCAAAATCACAAATTTACAACTAGCTTTACCTAGGATATTTGAGAGATTAAAATGCGCAATAACATCTCTGCTTCCTTTGGCACAGATGATAATCGTATTTGCAAAAGCCAAATGGATGAGGATGCAATCTATGGGTCTCTTCTCAGGCTTCATGGCAAAAGTATATAAGTGTCTTCCTAGTACAAAGATGTTGCCCACAAATCCAAGTGCAAGATAGAAAAGGAAGAGTAATCCCTGGATGAAGGTACTCCAAATCATCTGACTTTATAAAGAGAGCTAGGAGAAAATGTTGAAACAAAGGGAATCAGAATGTCAATTTCAAGACAGTGATTTCCTGTCTGGTCTAGTGACAAAACTCTCAATTCTACATGACTCTGCCCCAGGCATGTCTCTGACCTCACTCTCTCTTCCTTTTCAATTTTTCTGCTCAGTTGACCCAAGATGGTGATCATGATAGCTAACTGTCTCCCATAAATGCCACACAGGTGGATTTGCCTGTCTTCCCAAAGGTCCCTTTGTCTGAAGTGGACATGGCTTACCCTACCCTGACAAAGGCTTATTGAGGGCAATGTCCCCTAGTCTGTTTCTAAACTATTCTGCTATCCAGTCAGATGCCTCCTCTTTCACTACTCACACCCCACGAATCACCTTACAGTAATGGAAGGTTTCAGTGCCCCACCCACTTCCTCTTTCCAGCCTGTACACACTCATTCCTCAGATACTTGAGATATGGGACTTAGAGAGGAGTTGTAGTTTTTTCCAAAATTGCATTTGAGAGAAATGTCATCAAAAAACATATGCAACTTAGTAGTTTACTCCCAACTACCAAATGGTGTAGCGAGGTGCATGTTCCCTACATGCCGGAGGCTCTAACTCTGCAGTAAATCCACCTCCCACAGTTTCCACTGCTTGGGTCAGAGTGAAATGATGGTTTTTCTTTCCTAGTCTCAGGCTCCACTTCACCCAACACTTTCCCAACAAATCATGAGGAAAAGATTCCCCATCTCAACACCTGCCTATTAAGCAACTTTTTTTCAGTCAAAAGATCCCTCAGGTAGGTCAAGCCTCCCAAATAACTCCCATTGTGATTTGTAGCCATTTCTTAGATGGCGTCACATTTTCTGTTGTCCTTGTGTATTAGAGTCAGAACGAGCTCTGGGAGCATCAGCCTCTCCCTCTGCCTCACTTCCAACAAACCCTATGTGGTTTCACTTGTCAATGTTAAACCTAAAGAGGTTTTCTTCCACAGTTTAACCGCCTCTCTTTTTCATGCCCCTAATACCATCAGATCTCCCCCAGAGATGTGCAGAGAAATTCCCAAAGTGGAGCTGTTCTTGCTCTCAATTGCCACCTGGGCAGACTCACTGCACTGGCACACACCAGCTTAGGATGTCATGCTGTGGCATCTTTCCCCAAGCTCTGAGCTCCTCCCTATGGCCCGCTTACCTGTCCTCTCCCTACTCAGCAGTGGAGCCTTGGAGAGAGGCTTCCCTGCTGTACAGCATCTGTTTTGCTTAGCATACTACTTGCTATTACTTGCTTAAACATGGACTGTGAATAAACTAGTCAACAATGCACATGATTCTGTTTGGAAAGCTGGATATTGAGTCAGACATGAGTTTCCAAGTCAGTCTGGAGAGACTTGATTTATGCTTCCTGATGAAAGAAAAAACATGCAGCAGTTTGGAAAAGGGTAACCACATCAGATGACATATTCATTAGAGACTTGATTTTTCCTTACCTTTCTAGGTGACTCTGCAAAGCCTCCCTTGATTCTGTGAATGGCCTGGACACGTACCTAAGAGGTTTGAAACAATGACAGTTTCCGCTGCCTGCTTTCTATAGTGCCTGCTGCTGATCTGCTTTTGATCTTTCAGCTATCTGTGTTCTTGAGACACCAAGAGCAGAACTTGGAAAAGTGATTTGCTCTGTTTTCCTGAAAAACATCAAAGCTGGAGTGGAAAAGCTATGCTTTCAGGGCTGTTCTGGATTATGCTGGGAAGAGAGGTCATGCAAGTTTATTAATTGGTTTTCACATTTCCCGCATCAGGAAGTAAATTCATAAAAAAATATGGTCTTTATGATGGTGAAATGAGGGTTTCCTGCAGGAAATGATGGGGATGGGTGTGAACATTCCAGATGCTGGGGCAGCATCATCTTATTTGAGAAGGAACTGATGATCCCCAGAACAGGCTATGTAGCAGTCATTTGGCAACCCACTCCTGGTCTCCTTTGGGGTCTTTGAGCTTCCAGGTAATTCCAGAACAGGCACAGTGTTCCATAAAGAGGGCTAATATTTTGCCATATATTATATGGGTACATTGTGCGGATGAGTTGAAATGACCACAGTCATCTTATAGTATTTTTGTCAGTTCTTAGCAAACATGAAAGAATCATGTTCTAGAAAACACCCTTTAGTGTGATAGTGTGTCACACATCTGTTTTTTTAAATATCTAAAATTATATGCAGTGATATATTTAGGATTAGAGAGAATAACATGTGAATAAACACAGTCTTAATAAAGAGAACAAGCTGTTCCCTACTGAAAAGACAAAGAGCACTGGAAAACATTAGAATAAAATCTTAATGAAGCAAATGTGTGTCTTCCATGCAGAAAATAAAAAGGACACAGAAATGATACTCACAACCTCAGTAATTACCCTCAGGGAGGAGCACTGGGGATGGCAGAGAAGTGCTTCCACACATGGGGTGAAACATCTTTACCTTCTTCACCTGAGTTCAGGGAGCAGCTCAGGCAGCCCACAGCAAGCACACTGGCCAGGAAAGCTCCTCATGGAGCAGAGAGAAGCGGTGATCTTGAGGGCATTTAAAGGTGATGTGGTGTCTTCCGCAGTCCTGCTACCTTCCTCCTCCTTTCCCAGCTCTCTCAGCCATGCTCTGCCTGCCCTTCCTTGCCTAGCAGCCTCCCTCCCAAAGGCAAAGGCAACCCTACAGGGTTCAGTACACTTACCTGGCAGCTGAGCAGCAGGGCTCAGGCTGGGTCCTGGCACAGAAGCAGCTCTAGGTCCTTTATTCTCCCCGAGGCCCAAACTCAGCCTCCCTCTGCTGCTGTCAAAGTGTAGGCATTACCCTGGGGCCCAGCCAGATGTGCAGGGCTCCTGTGCACAGCAACCATCTCTGGGGTGTAACTCTCCTCCCTGATGCTTCCTTATTTGTTGGGCCCCCAAACACCCTCACTACAATTAGAGGAAAAGTCAATAATTAATGGGAGGCAGGAAAGCAATGCTTTCCCCAAGCACTACTGGGGGGAAATCCAGCTTCCTGGAATCTTCACCACCTGCTGCTCCCCCCAGTTGCCAGCAGAGCTCAGGAACCATCTGGAAGAATCATCTGAGCAGCAAAAGTAGTCACCGTCCTCACATTTGAAGCCATTCTCTATGTTGATAACAGTACATCACTGATGTTAGAACAGTCAGTATCCATGAAGTCTGGAGTCTAGTGTGCAGGAGGGGGCTTGTCAGGGGGCTGGCCATATCCGTTTTTTTCTTTAGGTTTGCTTATATGCTTTGAAGCAACTCATAAAAAATTGAGATGTTCACATTTGTTAGCTTTAGTTATTTAAATGTGCATTTTCAGAACTTTACAGTCAAATAAGGCCACTGGTTTGACAGTGGATGTCCTGTGCTCACCGGGAAGACCTCACTCAGGGTGACATTTGTGCAGCCCAAACCCTGAGCATTGTGCTGGGTTTCCATACAGGCTCCTCTCTTCCCTGTTACCCAACAGCTGGTGTTCCAGTTCAGTAAGCAGCTGATACTGACATTTATCACTGTCCAGTGTAGATGTAATAAAAACCTTCTGTGATCCCTCTCACCCTTCCCTTTGAATGTCCAGGATCTCCCCTCAATCCCTGGGTGTTATGGCCTGGAATGAAGTTTAAAGTCTCTGTGTAGGTGTCAGAATGGACTTTCTGTAAAGTCCTCTAGGAAAATATCCACAATTGGCAGACTGAAGCCATACCAGTTATTGAAACAGAATGGATTTAATATTAAAAAAAAAGTGAAATAGTTATAAGAGTTAACAATGTGACTGTGAGAGTGAAGGAGTAGGAGAGGGAGTCATAGGGGTAGTAATCTCAGGCTGCAGCTGCTGTGCTCAGGACTGAGGGCACAGAGATTGGAATGGCTAGAATGACAAGTTAAAGGGAAACCACCATGAGAAACTGAAGCTCCTGACTCTAACTGAGGGGCTATCAGGCTAGAGCTGATGTCTGTGATCCTGGGGAAGGGATGTGAGGTCTCTAGCTCAAGACCGCTGCATGGAGCAGGTGCCTGCTGTGCCTGCTATGCCTGAATAGGGAGCATGGAGACTCTGCTTCTGCAAATATGGGGAGTAAGTAAGCCTGTTCTTTTCTCAGTGATCATGAGGGGCACTCGTGACCTATGCTTAGAGGAAGCTTCCAATTCTAAGGGGACAATAGGTCAAAGAAAAGGGGCTCTCCCTCCCCTTTCAGGGTCACAATCAGCTTGAAGAGTTCTTCATTCTCTACTGATCCCTGTGCTTCAGGGGCCTTATTTCCTTGTGAGGTTCCAAATATTGGGGCACAAACTGCACAGACCTGAATTGGAGTTTGAGGATAGGAGCAGAGGTGGTTTGTGAGGCTCTCCAGCCTACAGAGCATCCACCAGCCAGGTATGTGTGATGGAGTATGGGAAAGCCTGTCTCCTGTTATTGGGGGGTAGGGAGGTCAGCTTTTTACTGAAAAGCCTTTTGTCAGCTTTTTCTAGACCAGAGGAAAAAAAACCCTTTCAATCTGATATAAAATGGGCAAAAGCCCTTATCAACCTTTAAGCTTCCACACGCAAGTTATCTTTGTCATTTAGCTGTCTGCTGCCTGCCTGCCCTAGGCTTTATTCCAAACCAAAGGAAAAAAAAAAGCCTTTAAAACTGTTTCTTTTAGGGTTTGTTACCACCATAGCCCTTGCTATGTAATTCCAAAGCCAGACCAAACTCTTAAAGTGATCAAACTATTTATTACCAAGCAAGAAAGTGATCACCTAAATATGTACTACAAGTAAACATGCAAAATAAAACCCCAGTTACCTCATTACATGAGCTATAAAATAAACATGAAAAACCCAGTTTTTCAAAGTAAACATGAAAAACCACATGTCCAGAACTGTCTTTTTCGTCCCTGGTCACCTCACCCCATGTCCAATCAATCTGAGTTCCAAAAGCATGTGTTCCAAAGGCAGAGAGTCTTCTTTTCCTCCTTTGGTATTTGTTTCAGTTTCCTCCAAACATGTGGGCCAAGATGCGGCGTACTTCTTTTCTTTCAGTGTCCTCTCAACTTTAGGCAGCAGAAAAACTCCAAAATACAGAAACCAATATAAAGTCCATTTTCTCAGTCCTTGCTCACAGTCTCTCCAAAAGCATTTGAGTCAAACTAGATAAAACAAGCTCCAACATAAAGTTAAAATCTCAAGTTCTTTAGACTCCTTCAAGAAACACTATCGGCTTATGCATGCTAAGGTATGAGTTCACCAGCCCAGGTCAAAGGCCATGGGCTCCAGATCACCTCAGCCATCATGGCTGACCCTCCATCCTCCTCCAAAAATTACTGAGCCTTTCTTCCTCTTCTAAGTTCTTTTAATATCTTTCTTCCTTGTTCCTGCCCCCCTCCCAGGACTATGGCCTTGTCAATCATCTCATAACACAAAAGCCTGTTTTTTCTTTCCCCTCTACTTCTATTCTTCTGGAAGAAAACCATGAATTCTAATGAAGGCTAGCAACCCCACCTTGGCATGGTCAACCTAAGCTTTTCTCACCTAAGCCTGAAACAATCAAGTCAGCAAGTCAAATCTCTGTAATATTTCCAGGTCCCTCCTGACATTTACCTTTCTAAAATGAAAGGGGGAGTATCTCATATTTCCTAGCTACACAATGTTACTATCAAAGCATGGCATCAGCTATGTTAATGGGAGATACCCTCCAACATCCTACCCCCTGCAGTCAGGACCCTTTACCTCCCTCTTGAGCCAGGCAGTGGTTATGGCTGTCAACCTGGCTCTTCCCTGCTTTTCTAACAGCCACACTGGTCCTCCTTCCTGGAGCAGAAAGTGTGATGCCTAAAGAAAACTAAATGGCCAACTACACCCAGGAGCCTGGGAAACACTCATCAGAGTCAGAGCAGGGTACCCCTAGGGGAGGCCAAGAGACACTGTGAGGGAAGAAAGGTGATTCCATGCCCAGTCTGCTGCAGGGACTGATACAATAGCAGACAACAGCAGAAGGAGTTGATTTAGAAACTCCTGCCTGTACTATAACCAAGCCTCCAGGAGTGTCTGCACAGTGCTTCCCCAAAAGGACAGTGCAAGCATCCCCTGCACCTCATTTAGGCCAAGGTTTCCTCCTCCATTCTTCATATTGTTCCTCCCTGAACTCTGCTCAGAACACACCTCCTCCCCAGAGGTGCAGTTTCTAGGTGAACTTGGCTTGGCTTTGCCTAGGTGAGGCTCTGAGTTCTGTCATGGCTGCAGCCAGGGGCGAAGGGCCTTTCTGTAGGGTTGACAAGAAGGGACCAGCCTGCCAAAGGCTGGCAACAGGGCCCTTAACAGCTCAAGGCCACACCTGCTTCCCAGCTAAGGTTGGTAATGAAGCAGGGTATAAATAAGACTCTTTGACTTAAAACACATACAGGCCTGCTTCTCTCTCTAGAGCAGGCTACTAGAAGTTTTTTAGTAATTTATTTTTACCTTGAATAGCTACACCTATCTGCCTGCTTCTTTTTACAAGCAGGCTGTAAACTGTTGATTAGCATTTACACTGTACCTGCCTACTATTGATGTGTAAACATTAGCTACCAGCTTCTCTCTGCTTTTTTTTCTAAAGACCAAAAAAAAAAGTTAAAGACAGTTTAACTCTATACTCTTGTGGGGTTTTTTTTTTTTTTTTTACCATCCCCAGCCTTCTCAAGCAAAATATTAAACCAATGCAAGACTATCAGTGCAGACTAATTTATTTTAACAGTAATTTTTAAAAATTATTTTAATAACTACACTAGAAACATGTAAGGAAAACTCTAATTATTTTAACATTGTAAAATCTGAAACTTCACACCCTCACTAAAGTCCAGCTCAAGCTCATAAGATCTAGACAGCACTTAGTCAGCAGATCAAAAAGCCTTTCGAGGAAAGTTTCTAAAATTTTGCCCCTCCATGCTCGGTAGACCCCTGCCCTATAAAAAGAACTGCGCACTGTGATATTTGCAGCCACCCTTGACTGAGTGCCTCCCTGACTGCTGGTCATTAAACAGCTTCTGCTTTTACTATCCTCTGAGCATGAGTCATGTTTTGGCCGTACTTTACCTTCTCCAAACCTTACACCTTCAAGTCAGGAAACAGTTCCACTTGTCCTATACAGCACTTAAAGCCATCCAGGCCTTCACTCTCCCCTCGATCAGGTTCCAGGCAGCATGATTCTTGGATGAGGAGCCCCTAACCCCTTCCTGATGCCTGCAAGTCCGAGGGTACAGGTGTTAGGCCCTCACTAACTGCGTCCTGGCAACTGCTTCCTGTGTGATGAAACCTCTGGATCCCTTGGTGAGAAAGGGGCAGCGTCAGGATACAGCCCTGGCCGCATCCCCTGAGCACTCAGAGAATGTCAGTTTGATCCAATTTTGAGAAGCCAGGTGAGAACTACCCAGCACCTTCAACCTCCCTTGCATCTGTCCTAAGGACACCTTGCTGTTTCCACAGCTACAACACTGGATTCTAGGATAAAGGCATCGATTGAGTCTATCTCAACTGTCTCACCCTTTGCTAGGAGGACCAGATGTGGTTTTTTTTGAACCTTGCAATTACCTTCACGATATTTAATAATCCACAAATACCTAAGTAACTGTTCTGGGGTCAAATCCTTTCTGTAGTTGGATTCTGGAAATATTTAATGGAGAAAACAAAACCCCACATTTAAATGAGATACTTGCCCTTCTAAAATGCAGGCTCAAAATCGTGCTTCATAATTGAGCTACAGAATATAGTTATAGTGTCTAATGTAGTTTCACTGGCATCAAGGCATATGGGACCTGAGCAGTTACTAGTAAGACCAGGGAGGATGCAGAAGTCAAATGACATCCTGGTTGGGGCTCAGGAGCGAGAGGTGATCAGAAGTCTGTAACACATACACACACACACACACACACACACACACATTGTTTATGACCTGTCTAATGTGAGTTAATTGTCAGTCCAAGGACACTTCTGGAGGAGTGCAGGAGCCAATGCTATCAGAAAACGAACTGGTTTCAGCACCTTGAGAATGTGATCCCAGACATACCAGGGGTGATAAGGAGCCTGAGGGCTGACAGCACATATTGCTGGCAGCTGGGAAGGCTGGTCAGTTTCATTCAATCATCAGATATATTCATTTAAAATTGACTCGATTTTTTTCCACTTCATTAGATTTCAGTCTTCATGAAATAAGGATTGTATGCTTATGACTTCATAGTGTAATATGAAGGTGTAGCACTGTGACTGGCATAAAACTGACTCACAACAGATTTTTAGAAGCATAATTGTTGTTTTGTTGTGGAACTTCAGCCTGATCTGCTCAGAAGGGCCACACAGCACTCAGAAAATTTGGAGGAGAAGAACTTTATATCCATGGGCTACACTGGGACTTTTACACCCAGGATTCAGCAATGAGGAAAGAGGTTCTGGGACAAGCTTTCACAGGAGGTGAAATGGGGTAATGATGCAGTGGAAAATTGAATAGGTGCCATAATGACCTTATGGGCCAGGTCTGAGAGAACTGCAAGAGAAAATGGAGAGTGAGACGTTCGAAAGGGCTCATAAAAAGGAGCAAGGAGAAAGAAATAAAAGAAAGGACAGAAAGGAGAAGAGAATGGGGGACTGAGAGAATAAGGCCCATGAGGCTTGGTCAGGGGAAACCCCCTGAAGAATGAACTGGGGGTGGCAAGGAGCCATGGTGACCAGCAGAAGAGTCGCCGGTGTGGAGAGTGTGGCACTGCAGTAAAGTGGCATAGTGAGCTGGTACCTGGAGATGGCCAGGGATTTAGTAAGCTGATTTGTGCATCAGCAACTGTGGAAGAAATTTGAAGAGCTTGGAAAAGTGGAGCAGCACGGAACACTGGAGAAGAAGTGAATAGAAGGCTCTGGAGAAGGACTAGAGTTTGCAGAGTGTCTACAGGTTTGGAGAGGCACCATCTTGGATATATATTTAGGACTTTCTAACTAAATGGTACTTGGGGTGAAATAACCAGCCACTTGTGGCTTTGAAAACTTTTCATTTTCCTGGTTAATAAAACCCTGTTGTTTAAACTGCATTTGAGTGGCAACTGCTTCACGCAGGTGAGAAGGATCTGGTAAGAAATCTGGGTGGCAGAAATCACATTTTAAACAGCTTTTTTCCTGTGGCTTGCTAGTTGGCAGCTTTTGACCTGATTTCAGAGGGACCCACATATTTGACCCCGATATCATCAATGTAAGAGTTCTGAAAGTTTCCAAGAAAAGCTTTGCTTCCTTAGTCTCCATTTCACCTGTTCTCAATGTCCATCTGTACTGTCATTTCATTCCTTGTACAAATCTTTTCTGATAACTGTTTATCTTTGAATATGGGCCAGATTTCTTGTTTGTACTACACTGTACTGTGCACTTGTGTTTAAAGGATTTTCTTTCTGTACCCAGCTTCCCACCTCCCTCTCCTAGCACAGACTGTACATATGTGCATGTCCTCCTGCACCATAAGCCAGGAGGCACCTAATTATGAGAACACCTAATTATGGTTAAAATTAGAGTTGCTCCTTGCAAATTCATGCTCTTTGGCAGTCAGTCACAGGGGTAGATAAGCAGGTATCACCCACATTCACTGTGCCACGACCACAACCCAGGTCCTGAAACACCCATCTCCTTTCTCAATTGAAGAAGGAGCTGTTTGATAGTTATAAGTGACCTGAAGCAGGGTAAGACCCAGTTTGGGCTCTGCAAAGGGAAGTGGGTGCAAAGTGTCAAAAACATTGATATGGAATGATATTTAAGTGTGCCTGTAATTAGCAGAGAAACCACAGAAAAAAATAATTGCATCTACAACTAGAATGTAGTATTTGGAACTTTCTATTGTCTGTTTATCACTAAAAGAACACAAAGGAAACTGACAGAGTTTTAATTGGCTTGGAAAAAACTAGGAAAATAGAAGCAAGCTGGTAGAATTTCATCTTATATCGATGTTTGCTATGTATTAGTCATCTGTGACTATTTTCAATGACTAAAAACTTCAGTTCAAAAATATTTTGTGACTCTTCAAGACACTATAGATATGCCCTGACATTCACTGTAGTAACGTCATGCTCACTGTCATCCAAATCCAGAGAATAATTGGACTGAAGGGAAGATTTGTATTTTCCTTAAATTGAAGCGATAGCAGGTAAGTGTGTAGAATCAAGTTTCTGGAATAAGATATGTCATCAAACTGCTTTGAAAAATCTTGATGTCACATTACTGTTTTACGTACGTATTGTACAAAATCATGAAAATGATATTCCACAGCTTCCACCCATTTCTCAGACTATCTTGCTCAAGCCTCCCCTAGGACTCTTATTTGAGGCTTTTCTTGAATTCCAGTAAAAGACAACAGAAGACAAGGACATAGAACTGGGCACCTGTAAGAAAGGAGGTGATTAGAAAGGGGGCACAATTTCCAAACCCAGAAGGCACAGAACCAGCAACAGGTGACAGACACCAGAAATGACCTAGAGAAGTGCACCACATCTGCCTTACAAGTTCCCAACGTGCTTGGCCTAACTATCTGCATCAGCTACTCTGGGAGATCCGAGCAGCCCTATCTGTTGCTGCCCAGGAGTGTGAGTCCGCACTCAGGGGGAAAAAGGACATAGTTTGGGGGGAAAAAAGTTCATGGGCCAAACACAGACCAACAGTGAGAGGAGTTGGAGGGGAAAGGGAAAGGAAAGGGGAAGGGGAAAAGGGGGGGGTGTGGTGGGGAATAACAGGTACAACACAACCATGCAAATATTACCAATGTTCTACAGTAATTACAAAAAAATATTTAAAAAAAAAGAAAAAGAAAAAATAAAAAAGAAGAAAGGGGGATATTGTTAGATGAGAATCATGGGCTGTCTTGGCAATTAGCACATACTTTATTGATAATGAATGACAGTTTCAGAAACTAAACTTAATGAACCACCATAACAAACCACCTATACGACAGGGATACTGTGGTTATTCCTTCTAAAGGAAATATTCGAAGGAAAATGAATGAATGCATGAATGAATGAATGGATGGATGGGTGAACGAATGAATACTGCCATATTTGAATCAATCGTGCAAACATCCTGTTTAAGGAGATGTTCATGTTCTAGTGCTACAAAATCTAATCACCACACATTCAAAGCTTTCAAATGACACAAACTTACGACCTCCTGGGCTTGGCAGGGAAGGACTCCTGAGTCAGTAGAGTGTTCAGGGGGATCTCTGCAGACTGAATCAAAGTGTCTGCTGGGGTTGCATCTTCTCATTACTAATCTGTTTCTTTTTTCAATCATTTATCTATATCAGCAAGTGCTCATGACTAGGCTATGTATTTTATACTGTGAAGTCTAGTGCTACAGTCGATGAATTATAACTTAGGTCATTGGAGGTCCTCAGGGTCCTTGGGAACTAGTCCTGACCTCTGGTCTCAGGAACACACACTTGTGCATCCTTCACATCAGGGGTGGGGCTGGGGACTTGGAAGGGGACACAGTAAATGAGGAAGCATCAAGGAGAAGAGTTGCACACCAGAGGTGGATCCTGTGCACAGGAGTCCTGCACCCCTAGTAGTGCATCACAGGTGACACCAACACCTTGACAGCAAAAGAGGAAGGTTGAGCCTGGGCTCAGGGAGGATAAAGGACCTAGGGCTGCTGCTGGGCCAAGATCCAGCCATAGCCCTGCTGTTCAGCTGCCAGTTGAGTGTACTGAGCCCTATGGGGTTGCCTTTGCCTTTGAGAGTGAGGGTCCTGGCAGGGCAGACCAGGCAGGTTTCCTACTGGCCAAAGAATCAAATAATCAGTTTTAAGAGCTCACATATTCTAACCTCTGTTTGTGCCTGTCTTTGCTCCTTGGTGCTGGTCAGCAGGGATGTCTGGGAGGCTAAATGCTGGTGAGTTCATTGACAAGAGGCAATCGCTTTGATATGGATCCCTCCAGGAATGAAGGGAATGATAGCTTTAGAAATTCCTTCTGACTTCATGTATCAAAGTATGAAACTGACTACAGCTTATAAGGATAAATTCATTTTTTGTTTTTGTGTCTTAAGTAGAGTGCTGGTACCAGGCACTCTAAGCCTGCTTGAAGATTTTCAATAACTGCAAAGAGATGTTTTCAAGGCTCCTCTTCTGCTGCCCCTATTATGTTGCTGTTGGGTTCCTACTAGCACAGTTGAAAATACATTGATCTTCAAAAACAGAGCAAAAGGTCCAGTCAAAATATGGGGAGAAGAACTAAAAAGACACTTTATCAAAGAGGAGATACAGATGGCTAATAGACATATGAAAACATGCTCCACATCACTAATAATCAGGGAAATAAAAATTAAAACCACACTGAGATACCATCTTACACCAGTAAGAATGACCCATATAAATAAAATGGACAACAAGTGTTGACATGCACATATGTAGAGAAAATGGAACCCTTTTACACTGCTGGTGGGAGTGCAAACTGGTCCAGCCACTATGAAAGACTGTGTGGAGGACCCTCAAACAATTCAAAGTGGACTTATCATTCAACCCAGCAATCCCACTACTGGGAACCTACCCAAAGGACATGAAAACACAATTCAAAAGGACACATATATGCACATGTTTATTACAGCTCTGTTTACAGTTGTCAAGATTTGGAAACAAACCAAATGCCCCCAAATTGACGATTTGCTGAAAAAACAAAAAAGTGGTATATATACAACACAGATTACTATGTTACTATATTACTAATCAAGGAGGACAAACATATATCATTAACAGCAACATGGATGGAACTAGAAGGACTCATATTAGCAGAAATAAGTTAAAAAGAAAAAGAGAAAAACAGGATAGTCTCACTTATATGATAAATAAAGGGAAAAACAGACAAACAAGTAATAAAAACTAAAAACCAATGGGGCTGAATGATGAAGTGAGAGAGGAGGAGGGCGAAGAAGGCTGGGGAGGTGAAGGGCACAAAAGAGCAAATGGTTAACAGGTGTTAGAGAAAAGGGAAAAGTCTGTGGTACACAGTAATGTAATAAATATATATATATAACATATACACATATACATGCAATTTTTTAAAAAAATCAAATTAAAAAAAATGTTTTTGAGACTAGGTCTCCCTATTTTTGCCCATGGCACCACAGGCTCTTGTTGCCCAGGGTACCACAGACTCAAGCAATCCCCAGCCTCAGCTTCCCAGGTAGCTGGGATTACAGGCGCATGCCACCATGTCCAGCTAGTTTTCTGGAACTAGGTCTTGCTACCGGCCCCAGGTGGGACTTGAACCGCGATCCCTAGCCCTGGCCGCTTCATAGGCTGAAGCTTACAGGCACGAGCCACCGTGCCCAGCCCTAAATTAAATTTTTAAAAAATCACCCATCACAGAGATAGTTGAAATTCTCTGTGGACATCTCTTCTATTCTATTTTCCATTATACATTCCCAGAAATAATAATCAGTGCACTTATTTGATGTTTATCATTCCTGTGGCATTTGAAACTTTTAAATCACACATATGAGTAAATAATATATTGTTTTGCATGGTTTATAATTTTGTAATTATGGTATTGTAATATCTATACCTATCTGTAACTTGTTTACTTCCACAAAAAAAAAGATATAAGAAAGTAAACTTCCTTAACCAAAATAAAAGCTACAAGAGACAACTAAATAACTATATTTAAACTTGATTAAACTGAATATCTTATAAAAAATACATTGGTCTTTATAGAAAAAATGATAGAATAAATGTAGAGGAAGGATATAAATATGGAGAAACAATTGGGCACAGTGGCATGCCTGTAATCCCAGCAATTTGAGAGGTTGAGACTAGGGATCACTTGAGTCTGTGGGTTCAAGACTACCCTGGGCAACGTAGCGAGACCTAGTTTCTTTAAAAAATACATATATATGGAGAAAAGTTAGACATCTAGGTATCTGAATATTATTAATTTTGAGGTTTTGATTTGAAGTCATACAATCATTGTATACAAATAAAAATTAAAAAGGAAAATGAATGCCTCAACAAAAATAATACAAATAGAACATATAGTAATTTCTTATTACTTGATAGCAACACCAGTTATTTCAAAATGACTAAAGCATAAAATTATTTATGTTCTGTTTTTTAATTGAAAAAACATTGCATTATAACATCCTGTACTTTCAGGTGTTCATCACTGTGAATCTGTAGGTGTGCACACTATAGGATGTTCAATGCCAAAAGTCCACACGTATCCTTCATGTATCATGAACTTTGTCTTCATTAACTGCAGTTTTTTCAGAAACTTCCACCTTTGACTTCCAGTCATTCTAATCTATTGAGGTATAAACAATAGTTATTCAATAACTATTCAATAGTTATTCAATAGTTAAACAATAGTTATATCTTGAACTCAGCTGTTCAAGATCCCCACCTCTTCTCACCAACCACGTTCAACTGAACACACTATGAAATGTCAGTGTCATGTTAGTAGAATAAGACTGGTCTTCCCTTGCACACAAAGAAGACACTTGGCCACATCAGGGAAGGGCATGTAAGATGTAAGACAGGAGAACATGTGGCAGTTTCAAAGAAGCTGCATGGTATCAATAAAATGTTCCTCTGCAGTAAAGGTTAGAGGTTCTATCTTGAGAATGGAACTGAAATGTGACTGCCCACCATCACCCTGGACCAGTCCAGTCTCTGGGTATCTGGCTGCGGAGATGCCCAGGGCCTCTCTGTGCCATCTTCAGAGAAGGGGCCCAACTCCAGGTCCTGGGGTAGGAGCAGCTGGCCCTTGGACTCTGGGGTCCCTGCAGGTCAATGTATGGTTGAGAGACTGCAGCCACTGTTCGTGCCCAAAGGAAAGGGCTCAAAGAATGAGCACCAGTCAGGATACATCCCTACTGGTCATTTCAGTCACAAGTGAGCAAAGAGGTTCCACACATGTATATATTCGTGTCTTCATAAAGAAATTCCATGAGGGGGATGTAGGTGAAGGGGATTGCTAGCAGTCTTGGGAAATGGAGCAGTTTGGAGCTAGGATGAGGCAGGATTGTATTTCTTTACATGTGCATTTATTAAATCTTACCAATGGTGTGCCTGTTCAAAATGAAAAACAAAGTTTTAGTTATAGATTTTTTTCTGAGGATACACACATGTTGATATAATATGTGACATTTCAAGTTATTTCCCACTCAGTGTAATGCCTTTGAGGCTGATTCGTATGGTCGTATACATGCTTACTTTTGTTGTGCTGGGTAACATTTCATAATGTATATGTACCCCTTTTAGTTTAATTTTTGATCTTTTGTGGTACTTTGGGGCTTTTTCCCTGATCTCCCCATTTCAATGAAGCACAGTGTACCTCTGTGCACAGGTCTCTTTGTGACATGTATTCTCACTTGGAATGAGTGCCCTGACAGCTATTGCAGGTTGACTGCTTTTCTCAGACCCAGGCCACCATTTACCAATTCCTTTGCACAGTACCTGAGATCATTCTTGTACATAGGAATCAGTATAGACAGTTGAAGTCAACGTTCATAAAACTTTTAAAGCAGGAGAGATCTTTAAAAAAAAGGGGGGGTTGGAAATGGAATCCATAAACCATTTATAGACAAGGCTTCTAACTTCCTGAAATGGGCAGAACAAGGACCCCAAAATGTGGTTGCATCTTATGAAACCCCAAACATGCCCAGTATATTGATCATTGCAAGCAGTGGGGATGCAAGGAGAGGACCTCATTCAACTCCCCTGGTCAGTCTAAAGACAGAGTCTCTGAAAGCAACTCGAGGTCATGTACAACCTTCTGGCAATTTCATCCAACAGGGAAGATTCACATTTCCCAAGCAGGGCAGGATAGGTGAATACAAACCCCAGATAAGTGTTCTCACAGCTCTTATCTCCCACCTCTGCCTCTAAGATACCTTCAACATTCTGAACATATTTACTCTTCATGAAGATGTCCACACCATCCTCCCCTTACACTATCAAAGGGCATCTAAGACTGAATTTCTCCCTGAGAAACTATTATGGACCCCTGATATTCCATGTGTTGGTCTTTCCTTATAGTCATCTCTCCAGGCTCTCAACCTAGACCTTGGAAGGGCAGAGGCAAATCGGTCTCCTCCCTTCAGCCCCATGCATGGGTAGAACAAGTGACTCTGGACCTCTCCAGGGCAGGGTTGGGCTGTGAGCAGACCAAGGGATTTCACAGGCCTGACTGACATGTGCTGAAAAAGGCCTTGAGAGAGAAAGGCAAGTGATTAATCTGAGTCTCTAAACAGCTTCCAGTTATCATTTAGGATTTAAACCTGGGGACAATGAAAGAGGGCAGCACAGTGGGAAATGATGGGTCCACCAACTCCCCTTGTTATGCACTTTCCCTCTGCACATCCATGCCACAAATATAATTAAATCCTAATTAAGACCGAGAAAAGTTCAGAATCAAACCCTTGTAATTGTGGAGGGAAAGGGAACATTATCCTTCAGGGACAGATTCACAGAGGGCTTCCTTCTCCTTGACAGTGTGACAGCTTTGAACCTAATGCTCCGGGGTGGACCATGACTGTCTCCGGCTGTGCGAATCCAGCAGGTTCAAATAGGGCTGCCCCACCGCAGGACTCCCAAGGAGCTAACTGAACAGCATCTTCCATGGTGAGTACACAGGCCACTCTGCCTGCCCACGACACCCATGCCCAGCGCTTTGTGGATAAGGCTGGCCATCCTCCCTGACAGAGCCAGATACTCTCAGAGGGTCTGCAATCAGAATCTTCCTGTTTCTTGGATACTTGAGAGTGTATTGTGGGGCCGGAGATTATAGGAACCAGTTCAGGGTCTAGGAGAGGTATGAGTGGTTTTGTGGAGGTTGGAAAACATTACTGTAAAAAAAAAATCTAGCAGTGGAAATGGGGACCAGTTTCAGCAAAGGTAACTCTAGAAATATTTTGCCTCTGTGTCCAAGGTTCAGCAATGAGGAAAGAGGATCTGGGACAGGCTCTCACAGGAAGGACCAACATGTTTGATCCCAATATCATCAAGATGTAAAAGTTCTGAGTTTCTAAGAAAAGCTCTGCTTCCTTAGTCTCCCTTTTGCCTGCTCTTCTATCTGTCTGCACTCTCATTTCATGGCTTGTACAAAGCCTTTCTGATAAATGTTTGCCTTTGAATATGGGCCAGATGTGTCATCCCTATTATACTGCATACTCCCTAACTGTGTACTTGTGTTTAGAGGATTTTCTTTCTGCACCCAGCTTCCCACTTCCCTCTCTCAGCACAGACTGCATATATATGTATGCCCTAATGTACTGAGAGCCAGCTTGGTGAGAACACATGTTCACATTAATTATGATTAAAATTAGAGTTGCTCCTTAGTAAATTCCTACTTTTTAGCAAACAGGCAGTGGGGTAGATAAGCAGAGATCACCCACATTCACTGCACCACCACCACAACCTTGGGTCCTGAAACATCCATCTCCTATCCCAGCTGAGGAAGGAGCTGTTTGATAGTTGTAACTGATCTGAAGCAGGGTCAGACACAGCTTGGGATCTGCACAGGAAAGTGGGTGCAAAGTGTTTTGCTTTCAACAGTTCACTCCAACATTCATAAAACACAGCCTGGGGGAGTCCTCATCCTTTTCTCCTCTGACAGTGCTCTGGTGCTCAGTTAGAGAGAAAGGGAAGTGAGTGATGGGGACAGAAACAGCTATTCTAAGCTCTGAAGGATAGGGGCCTGAGGAGAAGGCCAGAGTAATGGCTGTTCTGCACAGACACAAGCCAAACCTAAGGGACAGCATTTAAAGGGTCAGCAGCCCAGGAGACCCGATGCAGTCAGTTTGAATCAGCCAGCACCTTCACTAAATATGCCCTCTGTTCTTAGTCCGCACCTGCTGGACAGGCAGTCATGTCATCATTCTGGGTGCTTAGGGTCACAGAAAAATTCCTTGGACACTTAGCAGCTGCAGACTTTTTCTTCCCACTTGTCAGGAAAGGAAATGGAGGCTCCAACACTGGCAGTGATTTTCTCCAAGCTGGGAGGCCGCCTGGAATCCTGACAGCAGAGGAGCCCAATTTCTTGCACTGGAGGCTGCCAGAGATCTGCCAGGCAAGGACCCAGCTGCTGCTTGCTCTTAGTGACTGGGAGGGAAGGGGTGCAGGACTGCACACAGGCTCTGGGACAGAGGACACAGGTGCATGCAGGGAGATTGACCAAACCTCTGGGCTTCTTGGATAGAGATGGTGAGAGGAGTT
Source organism: Uropsilus gracilis (assembly GCA_004024945.1). Taxonomy (NCBI): domain Eukaryota; kingdom Metazoa; phylum Chordata; class Mammalia; order Eulipotyphla; family Talpidae; genus Uropsilus; species Uropsilus gracilis. Next base: position 3,179 of record PVHY01001858.1, on the reverse strand, counting down.
GGTTGAAATGAGATAGAAGACTAGAGGAGGAGGAATTGGTTCTCACCCAGGTGGGAAGAGGAGAAACCAGTCTGGAATGGTGATTAAAAACTCAAACTAGATGAGTTGGCTGCTGGATGCCCTGAGAGCTGCTGGTTTCTCCCCCTGATAATTCAGAGCCGGGGATTGACTCACATTCTGTTATCCTGGAGACACTCAGCATAAACTTCCCTTGTGCCCTGACAGTTGCTAGTGCTAGACAGTCAGCTTCCTCAAATTCTTCTTGGGAATTAGGCCTGAGCTGGGAATCAGCCCAGCCTGAGCTGATTTGGACCTTCCCTTGGTGCCTCCACAGATGCCTCAATAAGGTCACCCCTATGACAACCCGGTGAGCAGCACCACACACCCTCTCAAGGCTGGGTCCTGTCCAGGGAGTTGAGTGTGTGCAGCTCACAGGCCTGTTTCATGCCTTCGACTGATGGGCTTGAAAAACTCGGTTCCTTCCTCAAAACACTATGTAGTTTGATTTGAGCCTGTGAGCCAGGAAAGCTGGTGAAATGCGTAATCAGTGAACACAGAAATGTTTGTGTTTCAAAAGACAGCTTTCTGGAAATGTGAGCTTGTGCAGATCAGTGGAAATTGTTTTACTTGCACATGTAAAGGATGCTGATGACAATTTCATAAAATGAAGCAGAACACAGGACATTAGGGCTATATTATTTTTATTTTTACTCAAGACTTACAAACATTGAGCATAAGTGAGGTATGTGAGCATTGAACGAGCATTTTGAGGTGGCAGGTATGGAGCCAGAAAAATAATCTGTATTGCACATTCAGATTGTTCTGGGCTCACCTCCAAGATGGCATTTGAGATCACATAGAGTTCCCCACTACGAGTGTACATGGGCAAAGGATTTGAATCCTGTGGATGAACATCCTCTCCATACATAGGTTATTTTCCTCAGGTAGGAACAGACACCAAAACAGCCTCTGATTCCACATACTTTTCATATACAGATTGTCATTATTGCTAACATCTCCAAGAGGTGCTTTCTGGATCCAGTGTTTCTCTGCCCATGAAGAAATGATCATTGTGAAGGGAACACTGTTCTTCCTTGTGGCTGGACCTGGCTTTCTGGATCCAGTGTTTCTCTGCCCAGGAAGAAATGATTTTGATCGTTGTGAAGGGAACTATGGTCTTCCTTGTGGCTGGACCTGGCATCATGGGCAATGTCTTTGTTTTAGTGAATTATGTGTACATCTTTTTGGGGGCCTCTAGAAAGAAATCTATACACATGATTCTCATGCACTTGGTTTTTGCAAATATCATCATCCTCTTCTGCAATACAGTTCCTAATATAGCAACTGTGTTGGGTTTGAGAAACTTCCTGAGTGATATCGGCTGTCAGCTGGCGGTCTACCTGCAACGTGTGGGCCGGGGTCTCACAATCTGCACCAGCAGCCTCCTCACTGTGGTCCAAGCTGTCACTATGAGTCCTAGAGGCTCCGTGTGGGAGAGACTCAGGCCGAGGTCTGCCTGGAACATCCTCCCCATTTTCCCCTTCTTTTGGATACTCAACTGCTTCATAAGCATGAATTTGTTACAACGCATGAGAAATAACAACAGTTTAAACAAATCACAATTTGACATAACTGGTAGCTACTGTGATTTTCTGGTAGAGAACCAGTTGATGAACAGGTTTTTTCTGGCCCTGATGGGGCTGCGGGATGCCCTGTTCCTGATGCTCATGGCTGGGGCCAGTGTGTACCTGGCCCTGCTCTTGCACCAGCACCACAAGCATGTGCTTCGCCTGCAGAGCCCCAGGCAGATGGGTCAGACTCCTCATGAGGTTAGAGCTGCCCAGAGTGTCCTCCTGCTGATGCTTTGCTTTCTTTCCTTTTACGGCACAGAATGTATTGCTTCCTTATATATAGCTAGGAACTTTGACAACAAAACTTTAGCATTTATTGCTGTAGAAATTCTAAGCCTTGGCTATGCAACTTTCTGCCCATTTGTGCTGATTCACAGATATTTGGCTGGATATTGGCACACTCACTAAAATTTGAATGTCCCTTTCTTGGTACTTTCTCTACGAAGTTCATAACAGTTCTTTTACATTGTGCTTAAAGAAAAAAAAAGCGTAGGATAATAATCAAGAGTCAACATTCTACAAGAATTTTTGTGGCCAGTCTGAGCTGAACAAGGACCCAGATATCTTCTCATTCTTCATTCTGCCACAATCATTGGAGTAGTTAAAATTCTCCTGCTAGTTCCATGACCCTTTTACTCTCACATTCCCAGTAGTGAGAAATAGAACAATTTCCAAGACTTTATCACAGTACTAATGGATTCACCCTTTGTCCCAGAGCTCCATCTCTACAATCTGGACAATTGTACTGATACATTGCATGTGAGAATTACAGTACATACATTAATACCCATTGTAGATGTGTCTTTGAAATATAAACTAAATATCAAGCAATAAGGACTGTTTTGTTGGGTATTTGAAAATCCTCTAGAGGATCCATCCACAAGAAATGATTGTGAAAGAATGCATGAGTTCAAATCATTGATATGGAGATGCAAAATGTTTGTGATTAATAAAAGAAAGCAGTGCAAGTGTGCCTTATTCAGAGTCCAGAGTGCTAACCATTACACAATGGAAAAGTGTGCCTTATTCAAAGTGGAATTATATTTTTTAATTTGATGTTATCTATTAGCTACATCATTATCCTCTGCAAGAACACAAAATGAAACATTTTACCGGGTTTGAAAAAAACTAGGTGAATAGAATCAGTGTAGAGAGAACTTCATTTTACATGTTCTGATTGGCTAAACACTTGCATAACTATTTTGAGGTGAGTAAAAATTTGTTGAAAAATGATTTGTGACTTTAGAACATTGTTAATGATCTAGAATGAGCCAGCCAGAAGCCTGTCCTCCTCGGGCCAATGTGGAAAGAATGTGACATCACCAAAAATTTAGGAATGGGGTTTTATTGACAACATAACTCGGATGCCTGACCAACTGCCTGCCTGCCTGCAGTCACCTTCCTCCTCTATTTGCACACAGCCCCTTTGTATATGGGACTCACCACTACTTAGAGAGTCCCAGACCAGCAGTGCACCTGGGGTCCTTCTAAACTGACTGCCTGTACAGCGACTAACCTTCTCCTTCATCCCCGCTTCTGGAACAGTGA